>JZLH01S0291602.1:33064-43734 GCA_001188425.1 Eucidaris tribuloides
TCTATCTATCTATCTATCTATCTATCTATCTATCTATCTATCTATCTATCTATCTACCTGTCTATCTATCTATCTACCTATCTATCTATCTATCTACCTGTCTATCTATCCATCCATCTATCTATCTATCTATCTATCTATCTATCTATCTATCTATCTATCTATCTATCTATCTATCTATCTATCTATCTATCTACCAGACCATGCCTGTGATATTGACGTAAGCAAGCATCATGTCACAAGAGTAGTTTCCAAAGAGGCTGCTTTTCACTTGCACAATTATTTTTATGACACGATTGTAGTACCGGGATACATTACTAATTTCTCGGCATGTTCACATCAAATTTTACAAAGTCATCAATATACATCGTGGATTGAATGTAGGGTAAGACCATTTTTCGTGATTTTACGTAGTCCCATCAGTGGTATTTTACAAATCCTTAATAATGATTATTTAAATATTACTAAACCCATAAATTCGGTTTGTTATCCTAATAAACTCGGCAAAAATGTTCTTGGACACTAATTATAAAAGTTAAAATATACCTTATGAATTTTTATTAAAAGGTACATTATTGTATATCAATATGACCAGACATTATTCCACTTCCAGTATGACATAAGGTTGACATGTGAGCAGTCATGCATGACTGATTACATGCATTAAACAATAGCAAGGTCAGTAAACAAAAATTGCAAGAAATTGAGTCTTCAAATGCTAATAATCAGGTCCATCTTGTAGGCATACATTCAACAATTTCAACAGGTGTTTATGATTTGAATGAAATGCTTAGAGATGCATCATGAGATGCATCATTTGGACATCATGCACTTTCAAGATGAAGCTGCGACGTCGATGTGCTGCACTCATTCAGAGCCAGGGAGGACAAACAAGATATTGAACTGTTTTTGATTAATCAAGATACTGAAATTTGACCTTTTTTTTCATTGACTAATTTTTACTAAAAATTCCAGTGGAATAGTGATGCATTCAAGATGGAAAATTTTCTTTACTTTGTCGTTCAATGGATCTTATGCCACATAAACTTTCACAACTGAAAGACTGACTGCTCCACTTCTTGCAATTTTTTTTACTGACCTTGCTTTTGTTTAATGCATTTAATCAGCCATGCATGACTGCTCACATGTTAACTTTATGTCATACTGGAAGTGGAATAATGTCTGTTCATATTGATATACAATAATGTACCTTTTAATAAAAATTTATATGGTATATTTTAACTTTTATAAGTGTCCAAGAACTTTTTTTGCCGAGTGTAAGATGTGCGCGTTTTTTGAGAAAATTAATTTACTATGACGGTTGTTTATAATGTCGTGACCAAGTACGTTTCATCAGTGTACAAACTACCGGGGGCTTTCACCGTGTGCAAAAATAAATTGCCATCCGTCATATCCTCGTTCACAAACTTGGGAGTTCACAACCTATGCAGTCACAATGCTTCTGTAAAACCGCAGGTGTTTGAACACTGAATAGGAATTTTGGTGAGGCATTTGGGCGCAACTGTTGTATAAAATGATGGAGGATTGCGAGAATGGCTTTTGTTAAATGTATTCAAAGGAATACTTTCAACAGTACATTCCAATTTGAGCCACAGGCCTTCATAAATATTAAAAGCATAGCTGTAAAGACCGATCTAGCAAGTAATATTCGTGTCTGTGAAATCGCTATTGACGGTGACTCCTTCTTCTCTACGAATTGGACTGAGGACCTTGCCTGATTAATTGTCGATTATCTCAACAATGCGCTTATAAAAAAATTGGAGAACAAATGTGATTTCTCATTAGCAACGTCATCTTAATCAGTTTGTAATGTTATTTTTCTATACCAATCTGGAGACTACGGAACTTTTTTTTTTCTAGAGCGTTATTTGGTCAATGCCCTACAGTCCATCGTGAGTCTGTTCTTTTTTTTCGAGCTGCTCGCGAATTGTCTACATTTTTTGTGAAGCAAAAAAAAAGGATTAGTAGAAACTAGACAGAATTTATATGAAAAAAACCCTTCAAAGATAAATTATACAATACGCATATCCACCATTATTGCGAAGTAGGATGCTCTACTGCAAAAGCTAGACACAATTGAAATAATCCTGTCATGTGTGGGCTCGTCTCGGTTTCTTTCTTAGTAGAAGCTGGACAGAAATCTCTAAAGATTAGTTATGTAACAGGTTGTCCCCCAAATTCCAAGCTTTGAAGCCAATTTTGTGCATGTACATAAGTCAGTGTGTTTCCCCTTGCGTGAAGGGTCTACCAGGGAGTTGTTATAACAACTCCCTGGGTCTACGCCTCATAAGCATGTTGAATGTACGATTATATCAGAGCGGCGCCACGGGAGTGGGGCCGGTGCATGGGGAGCTGCAGGGGGTGACCGTCCCTATTTGTTTTCAAAGTTATTAGAATTAGGGGTATCTGACTGTTTTTCGAAAATTTTGCATCTCTATTATTTATATCTTGCTATGTGGCCGAGAAATGTTTTTGGCTGTCAAAAGTTCTTCCCAACGGATTTCGCCCCCTAAGATATACCCCCCCCCCCGTACCATTGAAAATGGTCTAGTAACGGTCCTGGCAGAAGCTAGACAGAATACTAAAAAAAAATCTAGTTATGTAAAACAGTCTATACAGACACGAGTCCAAATTAGGTTCAGCAGCACTCAAGATGAATACATCACAGGGACTACGGTTCTGATGGCAGGATGAGATTCCTTATGGAGTAAAATGATATTGTATACTGTCTCACATTTCCTCAAAATATATCCACAGACAATTCTGGTTGGTGCCAGTGTCAGATAGATGTGTCTATGGATTACATATCACAAAAAATCAACGCAAATGAAGGAATAAAACAGAAATAAAACGAGGAAACGACGAGATCAGAGCAGCAGCACACTCACATCACTTTGTCCATTTTGACGTGTGGGCCTATGTTTCTTTTTTTTCCAAAGATAGTTGCTGTTAAACTTTGCAATAATCCGACAGTCTTAAAGTAAAAGGCTAACATTGTGGAGCTTCAAATAAAAAAAAGTCAAACTTTGCTATCTGAGCTACATAGTAATGTTTGAATGGACAAGTAAACACCCTAGAATACAAAAGTTTGGAAATCTTTACTACCACTGGTCAAGATATGATAGTACTCGGGGCAAGTACAAAATAGCCTTGATCCACACATAGTAAGTCTATGGGAGGAAATGGGCAGGTGAATCCGGTCAACTTACGATTTTCACTTTTTTAAAGCACTTAAATAATCATTTTGAAATGCAATTTTTTTCAGGGCTTTATTTTTAGACCTTATCAAAGACACTTGGAGCATGAAGGATTATGTAGCTCACATTTTTTAACTGTGGTAAATGTTAGCCAGTGGCTTTAATTTTAAAAGAAAGATTTTTTATGGTTTACGTTTTTCTGCTTGTTTTGACATTCCCATTTATAGTCGCTACATCTCCTAATCAGAGTGGCTTAAATCATCTAATTGCCGTATGTCTACCATAATCACGCAAGTCATTAAACGCGCCAAATTAATGAAAGTCGAGTACAAAATTATGCTAGAGAGTTGCGCAGGGTCGTCGATCCCTATTTCGGTGGGGGGGGGGAGGAGCAAAAAGTTAGAAAAATATCAAAATTTTCGGCTCGCGCCGCGCAAAACATTTTATATTGTAATAAGTGAAAATTGTGTATGTTTAGTTATATTCATAATTTATTTAATGGTTTTGCAATGCCTTGTACTGCTTACTAGGTATAAAATTGCATTACTTTTTACGATTTTTTTAGGTGGTCAAAATTATTGGTGGGGGGTGGCAAAACGATATGTTTGTTTTCCCCCAAATATTTTCATCGGGGGTGACTGAACCCCCCCCCCCCGATCGACGCTCCTGCAGAAATTGTGGTTGTCGCTCATTCTTCCCTCAGAATCAACAGATGGATATACGTACGTAGGTAATTATAGGTAAGTAGATAGATAGATGGATAGATAGATAGATAGATAGATAGATAGATAGATAGATAGATAGACAAATAGATAAATAGATAAATTGATAGATGGATAGATATAGATTTATTTATCTATTTATCTATAAATTATTAATCTAACTATCTATCTATCTATCTATCTATCTATCTACACTGTAAAAAACGCTGTTTAAACTGTTTTAAACAACTGATTACTGCTACTCTAACAACTATTGTTTAAAATTTTAAACGACCATGATTGTAGAATTCGTCTTGTAAACAATAAACAAATTTGAACAGTGTTGTTCAAATTTTAACCAATATTGTTTAAAAGACAAATTCCGCAATCATGGTTGTTTAAATTGTAAACAATGTTGTTCGAGTGACAGGCTTAAACAATGGTAAGCAGTTGTTTAAAATATTTAAACAGCGTTTTAACAGTGTCTCCATCTATCTATCAATCAATCAATCTATCTATTTATCTATCTATTTATGTTGTTCTATCTATCTGAATTAATTTGCAAAATGTACTATTACGATCTGAACAGGTAGGAAAACACGTACTAACGTGAACAGTGAATGGGAGACGTACTTGAAACATTGTAAAGTTTTTTTTTTTTTACAAAATGTGAAGGTTGACTCATTAATGTGCATCCCAACATATGGCACATACATACAATAAAGTGCATCATTGCATGACATTGAGACAAAAGGTATTTTGGAGCACGTACTGAATATAGTCGTACATTAGTATTTGTGCAATTTCACATAAATTCGTGGTTTGAAAATGTATTGATAACAATTGGGGAACATGCATTTATATTTGTCACTGGGTCTAGCAAAATCAGACACTTGGTGGCAGATATCAAAATTCAGACACATGCAGCATTGGATAAAACTCGTTACAAGCTACATTCTGATAGACATTTCAAAAAAAATGAATAGATATCAGAAAAGTTATGACAATTTTATCTTTTTATTTTGTGCAGTGTTCAATTGGTGTTTTGTTCCTATAAAGCCAGTGTCTATACAATGTGAATTATCGACAAGCGTGAGGGATAGATTGGTCACAATAATTTTGTCATGTGTAATTGTGTTTGGATTTTTTATTAATTTCGTATCTGTATTTGCCTTTGTGCTTGTATTTGACTAGTGTATTTTAACAACCATCGATACAGTTACTGGCAACAGAAACCTGGTCCACAACTAAGGAAATGGAACGAGAACTTGAGAACAATGCAGAGAGCTATGGAAAGAAAATTGCTCAATTTGACAGTGCGTGCCAAAGTAAGCACACCGACATATGCGACAGAAAACTTAAGTTGAAGATATCGTACGATAAATTAAAGAAATGAAATGGAGATGGGCAGGGCACTTAACTAGAACTGAATAGAACACGAGAAAACAGCTAGAAACTCACAGAATGACAACCAACAAGAGTCAACCTCGTATTTTCCAGTATGAAAGACACACTGACTGATGACGGGTTGCTATGACAGTATAATGAATGATGTATTGCACGCACTGGAATTTGGAGGATAAACTTGATTGCGTGGACAATTCTGATGTCATCATTGCACAATAAATTTCCATCTTATAGAAAATAGTCTGTCATTATCACATCAATTTCCGTTGTTGTTGTTGTTGTGGTGGTGGTGGTGGTGGTGGTGTATATGCCCCACCCGTTCGCTGTTCGATCGAATAGAAATTTGAACCTGTACACGTGTAACCGAATGGGTCGGTCTACGTGTAACCGTATACGAAATACACGCTAATGCACAGTCCTATTCTGTACGTGTAACTATATGAAATACACGCTAATGTACAGTCACATTCTGTACAACACGGTATAAACCAATAATCCACAAAACGTGCCTGAATTGTGAAATCAGTTGTTGTTAAACACTGTTAAACGGCATTGACATGATTTGGAAAAATAAAAAATGCCTCTCGAACCAAACTGGTTGAAAGATATACGATGGACACACCAGCTGGATGGTATCTCCTGGCTGGAAGGATTTATCTAGAATTTGTTTTCTTCAGCCATGAACATACCAGCATTTTGTTTCTATAGGGGCCTGATAAAATTAGTTGTCAGGCACAGTTGTCATAGAGAGCCACACAATAGATTTGGACATACTGATGAAAGTTACTTTAGAATGAGTCAACTTTTGACTACAAAATTTTTCACAGTAGAATCCTTGTACATTTTACTTGATTCTAGAATAGTTTCACCCCAAGTTGAAGACCACCCCAATCATGTCATTTACCTTTAAAGGCAGAATGTAGGTCTTGTATATTGGAAATGGTGGCAAGTAAAATTTTCTCACATTTGGGTTTTGATAGATCTACTCCTATCATCTATAACACCCTGAAACACTTTCTTTATCGAAAAATTGGTGAAAAGTTAGAAAAAAAACCCGACGGATATGAACATAGGCCCAGGGGCGTAGGCTGGTTTGGGCATGGGGAGGTGCACATCTTGCGGAGGTGGAACTAACTTGTTGTGGGGAGGTGCACATCTTAGGGAGGTGGAACTAAAGTTGAGAAAATCAGGCGTTGAAAGCAGAAAAGGTGGTGAAAATTTATTTTTGCTTGCCAGGGGCGGAGCTCCTTTGGCTCTGCGGGGGGGGGGGGGTGCACGTGCACCCAGTGCACCCCCCAGCCTACGCCCTTGAGGCCTACATTCAAAATACTGTTTTAGGAAGTGAATGCAAAGATGTGCTTTGAAAATGTGCGTTTAGATTGTTGACAATTCTGTTTAGAAAGTGGACACCTTGCGTAAGTCATGTTTACCCCCAAAACATGTTTACAAAGTGATACGTAGCAAGAACGTATTCAGCAAAGTACTCACTGGCTGAACACAGATTTTACAGTGTACTGGTAGTGATATTTGCTGTCTGATAATTTAAAAATCACAAAATGACATTATTAAACAAATTTTTTGGTAGGTTTGATGTTGTTTTCTGATATCTGGCACGACAATAATCGTCATACGTTGTAAAATTTTATGAAAATTTTGTCTGATGTACCAAAACTGAACTTCGGCTTTAAATATGCTTTAAATAATTTATTGAAATATGTCTTGCCTCGCCCGACATACGTGTAAAGGAATCCTTCTAGACATATGGACAGATAGAGGACCTGTATTGTACCAATAAATGGTATATCTGTTTGACAATAATCACAAATCTAGGGTAAAAAAACATGGATAGCGTTTTAATTGATGTAAGTGTAGTTCGAGCTCCTAGTTATCTTTTTTTAAGTCCTTCATTCTAATTAAATTTGAAAGAGTAGTACTTCTCTCTGGGGCTACCATGAGTAAATAGTAGTAGTAGTAGTAGTAGTAGTAGTAGTAGAGTAGTAGTAGTAGTAGTAGTAGAAAATTAGTACATTCATTCATTAAAGTATTTATCTATTTATAAATTTATCATAAGTAATCAATAATAACTTACAGAAGACAACAGAACCGAAGACAACAAGAAAGTACTCGTTAATATCTGCTCCAATCGCGTCGACAGAACGAATTGTACTATTCCACACTTTTAGTTCATGCATGGTATCCATGGTGACAGTTCGAGACCAGGTCCAGAAATATTTGATGTTATACTTTTACATTATATGACACATCACAAATAAAAATATCCCTGAATAATATCGAAACATCTCGCTCACTGCTCTAACTTCCCCCAAATGGATGTATGAAATCGCGCTTTGTTACAATTTTTTTATGATTTAATGGTTGGGTGAACTCGCGTTCGAAACGTCGGGATCACAGATTGACTGAAAAGTTGTATACTTCAGGGGTGTCGCCCCGGGGGGGGGGGTTGCGGTCTCCCCTACTTTTCCAAGATAATGAAAATAACGGTGATTTTACCGTGTTTTTTAAATTCCCCCCTCCCAACAATTGTTGTTTATTTGGCTAGTAATTGGGGGGGGGGGTAAAAATGGTTTTGGTCGTCATTGGCCCCCTGCCCCCATTTCCCCCTCCCCCACCCACTTGTCGGATGATGTTTGGCTTGTAATTTGGTAGATAAAACAAAGTTGGCTTGTAATTTGACAGGCATAAAAAAATTGGCTTCTAATTTTGCAGGTATAACAAAATTGGCTTGTAATTTGGCTAGGTTTTTTTTTTTGGGGGGGCGGGCAAAATTTTCTCGACAGATTTTTCGCCCCCTCCCAGTGGCGTAGCTAGGGGGGAGGGCACTGGGGAGCCTTGACATTTTGTAGGGGGACACCAAATCCTAGGTCCAAAATTGTTCCCGGTCACGCCAGTCGCCAAAAACGCGCTCAGGCGAGGGGGGGGGGGTATGACGACATATTTTTCTTCCAAATCCCAGGTCCATAATTTTTCATGGTCACGCCAGTCGCCAGTCGCCCGAAAACTCGCGGGGGGGGGGGGTGGTGAACGAAAAAAAAGAAATTCTCCAAACACAGTCCTAAATTTATTCCAAGTCACGCCAGTCGCCGAAAATCCAAAACTCGCATCAACGGGGGGGGGGGGGCGGGGGGGAGTAATACATTTCTCCAAATCCTAGGTCCAACATTTTTCACGGTCATAATTTTTGTGGGGGGGGCACACGAAATTTGTGAGAGGGCCCGTGCCCCCCACCAGGCCCCCCCCCTCCCCGCTAGCTACGTCCATGCCCCTCCTCAGAATTTACCCCGCTCCTGGTATGCTTTTCGGAGGTTTGTTTCTAGTTGTATACACAAACACGTATAAGCGTTGTGCTTTTGAAAACATATTTCCTAGGTATAGCGGTATCTGGCAGATGTTTACAGAATAAATTACAAAAGGATTATTGAAAAACATAAATATCTGGGTCATATGACTATTCAACATATCACCTTTGATATTTATTTCGTTTCCATTCGTCACAACACTTATTAGTTGTAAGCTATGATGTTATTTGTTGGCGATACGTATTACAAAATAAAGACTCAAACATAATTAAACATGTACATTGCATGATATGATGAATGCCTTGAGCAGTCTACAGAGTGAATTTTGCGCAATACAAAGTCACATATATTATCATTATTATTATTATTATTATTATTATTATTATTATTATTATTATTATTATTATTATTATTATTATTATTATTATTATTACTACTACTATTATTATTATCATCATCATCATTATTATTATCAACTTCATTATTATTATTATTATTATTATTATTATTATTATTATCATCATCATCATCATTATTATTATCAACTTCATTATTATTATTAGGATTAGGATTAGGATTAAAATAATTACTTTTTTTAGTGGCTTTGTAGAAGAGGCTAATGGAATACTTGAGCTAGATATATAAATTTAATTTACTTTATAAGGATTGGAAGTCATTTGTCTGTCTTTCTTCAAGAGCTACGTATAAATAAACTGGTAACTTTTAGTAAATGGCGGAAATTGGTATTTTATGAGGTGAACACTTTTCCGAGGCGGTTCTTAAACGCAGTGGATCTCTTTTGCATGTCTGAAAATTAGCATTGTGTAAATATACTAGTGTACAGAAGAAAATATCATTCAAAAACCTAAAGCAAAGTGTAGGAGGTAGAAATGCAGTGTTGTTGGAATTAGAGTGTCGACCGTTAGATTTTGAATTGAATTATGGTATAGCGTATAGCAAATTACCAGTCTGCCTTCAGACCCTTGCCCTACATGGGTATTCATTATTATGTAAAATTTTATTTGCAAATTACAAATATGTACCATATGCATTTTTGTTAAATGACAAATTTTATACACTATAGTCTGAGGATAGTGGATGAATACTAATATAATGCTACTTACAATAACAGATTCAGTTCAGTGGCCCTCGACAACCAAACTTAAAATTAGTATATTGTGAATTTTTCAAATATTACCGTTCTTTAAATTTCATAGAAATGTTCTTCACAAGTAGCCTAAGAGCTAAAGTAAGTTGCGTTGCGTTTCTTGAGAGATGCAAAACAGATTCTGTGAATTTAATGAGTAATGATTCGTTTGTGGGTGTGGAAAAATAAGAATTCAATTCAATGCAGAGTCATTTTCTATCGTTTGGGTGCATTCATATTTCATATTTATTGTCCATAAGGAAATTCATTTCGTTTACATGCATGACATAGAATACGACATACAATAATACACTTGATAATAAATACACAACATGACTAAATACGACGCAATGTAGGATAACATGGCATTAATTATAATAACAATTATTGAAATAATACTCTACGATATAATTCATATTTACCATGTGATATAGTTTCCTTTATGCACTTCAAGGGGGAAAATCACATTCGGGTTTGTGTGTTTGTCCCACCTCCCGGAGGTATTAGCCAAGCTCGTCTCTGTATGTGTTTATATGCATAGGCGTACCTAGTGGACGGTTATGGGTGTTCAAACATCCCTTTTTTTGCAAAAGGGGGAGTTTAACACCCCTCCTTTAACGGAAACCACTCCTCTTTTCATGAAAAACACCCCTTTTGGCCGTGGAACTAGTTCCCGTCGGATATGATTTGGCCGTGAAAATTTCTTTTCGTCGGACAACCCCCCCCCTTCTCCTCCTCCTCCTCCTCTCTCTCACACACACACACACACACACACACACACACACACACACACACACACACACACACACACACACACACACACACACACACACACACACACACACACACACACACACACACACACACACACACACACACA
>JZLH01S0291626.1:0-13780 GCA_001188425.1 Eucidaris tribuloides
AGGAGAGAGAAATCTCCTATTCGGATAAGCCACAATATAGGCCCCGGAGCCCACTGCAAGTTAATCCAAAGTCCTAAGAAGAACCAATGCAAACCAATATCTTAAACTGTAAAGCAGAGCCTCTCAAAAAAGCATCAATCCCGGCCAATGGTTGCAACACACGCGTCCCCGCACGCCTCCGTGACATATTCTACATTTTCGGGTGACCCGGCGAAAATCCGAGTCAAATACTCACCGAAAATGGATTTCACAAGATGTGACGTTCTAAACGCATGCGTACTACACAAGTTCATAAAAGAAGGCAAAAAGTTCAAAAGGAGCACAACGAGCTAATGAAGAAATTTCCGAATCAAACGCGTCATAAAAAACTGCAAATCCAACTGGGCTCATCTACCTGATTCTGTTCTAAATGCCAAAAACATACGTAGGAAAGCTGCGAAACGTCACTCATACACCACGATTTTGGGCAACAACAAGTCAGAAATAATACAACCGCAAGATCGCTCCCATACACTACACACTATTCACCAATGCGGGCGACCACTCAATAGCACAACGTCACAATCACCAGCATATGAATCAGTCAGAAAACAAATCGCTGCAAACGTATTTTATGCACAGGGAAGTCCTTCAGGATAAGAAAAGCTGCCAAACTTTGACCCCTGGCACGGATAATGTAGACCAATGAAACGCATAAACACAATAACCCCACGACCGGACCATACTTGACAGAACTCAACAGGACGCACAAGCACACCATAAAACGGAAGCAGTAATTAATTGGCATTTTATCTGGCATTCTAGCTTATATCAATATCTGGCAAAACCATGCAATGTAAATGTATATTACGGCGTGCCGTTTTCTTATATAAGTTAAGACGCGATTGTCAAAATGTGTAATAGAGCGTGATCATATGGAGCCATTTATTAGCTATATCTGTATATATAAGCCGATAACAAAGGGCATATTTATGAAGTTGACGGCGTACTTTTTGCATACAATTACAATTATACACCCATATGCATGCATTGCAAAATAAAGATTGCATACTGTATGGCATATGCTGTGTACACATTAATCTTCTATTTTATTGTATTAATTAATATGATACTTCCTTAGTATTATCATTACTGTCTATTGTCTTTTTGTCATGGTTCATTGTAGACCCCTGTGAAGAAAGGCAGCAATGGGGGGCCGAAAGCTGGTAATAAAGTGTACGAAGAGAGCTACTCTGAGTCTCATATTCTTCATTTCTCTCAGGCAGAATACATACAGCGATGAGAGCACCGAGTACGTTCTGGTGGGATGCAATTTCCTGTACTATATATATAATATATATATATGTCTGAAGATTTTGTGATCCGGCATATTATGTTCAAACGCTTTGAGTTCTCTTGGAATCAGTGTTGAGCCATGGTAAGCCTGAGCTTCGGCGAAAAAACTATCCGGCCATCGTCAAGAGCAATGTTGAATTGAAGCAGACACGGCTAGCCAAACGCCGTGTGACCGTCGAGGTTGTGTATGCATTGTAAGTCGTGATTCACTGGTTGGTTCTTTTGTTTCCGTTCTGGCTTGCTGCACGGGGTCCCGTTGCCTGATTGGGTACTGGAGTTTATCGGTTGCCATTGATGGACATTGGGGTGTGACAGTAGTGTCCTCGTCAACTTGGAGTGCGGACGCATCATCCCTGTTGGATCCCTTTGTGATCCTTTAGGGTGACGAAAGCGGGGTTTTTTTTCTCGTACCTTCTACTCTATCGCTAATTCCTAGCTTTTGTGCAATTGACTCGGACTCGTTCTCGATTTCTTCGATTACTTCTTTCTGAGCAGCCCTGTACTTGCTCGTTACGTTGTCATTCAAAATCTTCTCATAATCTTTGGGGGTCATTAAGTATACATTCCTGGTTTTATCCGCATGTACGAATACTTTTGTCTGATCTATTTATACGTTTCACATCTTCTTTGAGCTTTGTTTTATTTACCTGTCTAAATTCCAAGCCGTCCACGATGTCTAGGAGGTCACTTTCGAAAGCTGTCATCTCCTCTATTTGGGGTGGCGAGCGTCTCGATTTGAATCCAAATTTCTCCTTTGCTTCATTAAAAACATCCTCACTTTCGGTTTGGGTTGTGCAATCCTTTGACTTGAGGAAAAGGTGCGCTCTCCATCTCATTATTTTTATGACACTTTCTATCGATTCAATAAGGCGTTTGATATAGTCCTTTCTTGAGGGAATTGGTATGTTTTTGCCAGAATAATTTACGTGAAACTAACACAAAAACGCAGACGAAACCTCGACAGTAAAAGTGCTCAACCAGTTTTAGGGAGCAATTTATATTGTTTACAAAACGGTTCTCGCTGTATATATATATATATATATATGATGTTCTAATTGAGTTTTTGAGGGAATACAACTTTGTTGCTACAAACACAAGATTTCAAAAGAAGGAGGGCAAACTATGGACATTTAAATTTGCTAATGAAGAAAAGGCACAACTTGATTACATCCTAGTAAACAAAAAGTGGCAGAGTAGTGTGATGAATTCGAAAGCATACAACTCATTTATTTCTGTAGGATCAGACCACAGGATAGTATCAACAAGAATCAGGTTCAGCCTCAGAGCACCTAAATCCCACAACAGGAAGAAACCCGGGTATAAATGGGACAAACTCAACACAGATGGAGATTTGTGGGAGCATTATGCCGTGGACGTCCTTAATCGTTTCAGCATTCTCTGTGATGAACAGCAACAGAACCTTACAGCATCGAGCAAATATTGTCTGTTCATGCAGGCAAATGAGGAAACAGCACAACATATTATGCCAAAGGAAACCAAAGAGGAGGGAAAAGTTAATATGGGAAGACAACAGAATAGTTACGGCACGACAGGAACTAAAAAATGCTCAAAACCGCTTTGGAAAAAGCTCCTGGAGATCAAGACAGAATACAAACGTGCAAACAAAAATTGCATAAAGCATATGATTTGGTTCAAGAGGAATACATCCAAGAGAAAATAGACATAATAGACATCACAAAAGCAGCAACTGAGAACCAATCATCCAGACTTGCCTGGATCACGATCAATGAGATTACAGGAAGAAAGGCAAGCAGAGTAGGGAGGTTGTCTGGGAAATCAGCAGAGGAAAGGTGTAACAAGTGGAAGAATTGCTTTAGTTCACCCCTAGGAAAAACCACCAGAAGTGGATAACGACATAGATGAAATAGAACCAATAATATCTCACATATTACCAATCAAGGGAGATGCCTTCGATATGGACGAGCTGAAGGAGGTTCTACAGAAATTAACAAACAGAAAGGCTGCCGGCCTTGACAACATACCAGCTGAAGTCTGGAAGACTGGCCGCTTCAATAACATTCTCCTGGATTTTTGTAAACAAATGCTTTTAGAGGGTAGCAAACCGGAAATTTGGTCTTCTAGTGGAATTGTACCAATTGTACCAAAGAAGGGTGATCTGAGTGAAGCCTGCAATTACAGAGGGATTAGCTTGACACCGATTGCTGCAAAGATCTTCAACAGAATGATTTTGAACAGAATTCGTAATCATGTTGACCCCTTGCTGAGGCCACATCAGAATGGCTTGAGGGGAAAACGCTCAACCACCTCTCATATACTAGCTCTTTGTAGGCTCATTGAAGGTATCAAGGATAAAAAGCTTCCCTGTATCATCACCTTCATAGATTTCAAGAAAGCATTTGATTCTATTCATCGTGCTAGAATGCTAGAAATTCTGAGAGCCTACGGAATTCCCGGAAGTATTGTTTCAGCTATTTCCACGATGTACGACAACACACGGGCAAGGGTAATATCACCTGACGGTGAGACAGATGCATTTGACATTCTCGCTGGAGTTCTACAGGGTGATAGATTAGCCCCCTTTCTTTTCATCATAGTCCTTGACTACGTTATGCGTCAGGCAATTCGCGGCAACAATGATGAACTTGGCTTCACCGTAAGGCCACGCCGTAGTCAAAGATACCCTGCGGAAGTTTTAACTGACTTGGACTTTGCAGATGACATTGCCTTGATATCAGACACACTTGGACAAGCTCAGGAACTCCTACGCAGAGTTGAGGATATGGCTAGCTCTGTTGGACTACATGTGAACTCAAGCAAAACCAAGTACATGCAGTATAATTTGTCAAGTGAAGACTGCAGCGTGAAGTCTCGAGATGAACAAGACCTGGAGAGAGTGGAGGATTTCCAGTATTTAGGTTCGTCGATAGCAACATTTGCCAGGGACTTCAATGTCAGGAAAGCTAAGGCATTGGATGCCTGTAATGAAATGAATGTCATATGGAAGTCTTACCTACCAAGCCAAATGAAGATCAATCTTTTTAAGGCAACAGTAGAAAGCATTCTCCTGTATTGCGCTGAGTGTTGGACTCTATCCCAAAACCTGGAGCAAAGGCTTGACGGATGCTATAGACGCATGCTTAGGACAGTTTTAAATATCGGTTGGAAAGACCACCCAACACTTCAAGAAATTTATGGAGACACACCAAGAATCTCTCAAATACTTCAGAAGAGTCGACTCAAGTTTGCCTTGCACTGTTACAGAAGTGCTCAAGAACCAGTCTCAAAACTTGTACTGTGGGCACCAACACGAGGAAAACGGGGCCGTGGAAGACCGGCTATCAACTACATAAACCAGATCACCAGAGATACAGGATTTAACTTGTTGAACTAGGACAAACAATGGATGACAGGGTTCAGTGGAGGACTATAGCCAACAATGTTTTCGACCGTGGCCGACCATGATGATGATGATATATACTGTATATACACCCAACTGAGTTCTGCAATGGGAACGGTTGGGGTACTTGAGCTTTTCTGAACACAAAATTATGAGGCATGC
The DNA here is from genome assembly GCA_001188425.1 of Eucidaris tribuloides. Classification (NCBI taxonomy): domain Eukaryota; kingdom Metazoa; phylum Echinodermata; class Echinoidea; order Cidaroida; family Cidaridae; genus Eucidaris; species Eucidaris tribuloides. The sequence continues at coordinate 4,877 of JZLH01S0291626.1, forward strand.
CGTTGTTGTTATTGTGCGTGCGTGCGTGCGTGCGTGTGTGTGTTTGTGTGTGTGTGTGTGTGTGTGTGTGTGTGTGTGTGTGTGTGTGTGTGTGTGTGTGTGTGTGTGTGTGTGTGTGTGTGTGTGTGTGTGTGTGTGTGTGTGTGTGTGTGTGTGTGTGTGTGTGTGTGTGTGTGTGTGTGTGTGTGTGTGTGTGTGTGTGTGTGTGTGTGTGTGTGTGTGTGTGTGTGTGTGTGTGTGTGTGTGTGTGTGTGTGTGTGTGTGTGTGTGTGTGTGTGGTGTGTGTGTGTGTGTGTGTGTGTGTGTGTGTGTGTGTGTGTGTGAGTGTGTGTGTGTCTGTCTGTGTTTTCCTCCATGCAGGGTGCCCTTGCCTGATTTTCCCGTGCCAAATGAATGAAGTCATTGTGATTTTATTCTGTATATGATCTGAATAGTCTGTGTTGTATGATATTCAAATTCTATGTGTTTGTAACTGTTTCTATAACTTCTATGGGATGATACTTGTCAAATCAACAAGTTAAAGATAGGAAATACTATGAAAATATGACATTCTTCACCAGTAATTCTTTGTAGGAGTAACATCCAAAAACAGATATGTATGAACACTTAACATGCCCCATTTGTAATATCATACATGTATCTGTCTATATTTGACACCATACGAAAAGGTCACATAAAGAGACACCATGTAGCACTGTGCCATTTCAACAATCATAACTCCGGGGAAGATCTAAATGCAGACAATAAGAACATTCCAGACGTATAGTCGGGCTTAACGTTTCGCATGATTCAACTCAACATAAAATACAAAAAAGCAAACGAACCGCATAATTCTGTATTTCATTGTGCGTGTTACTTTGTTATTTGGATGTTATTCAGTATGCATGATTCTGCAAAATATCAACAATAGTTAGGAAAAGAAATAATGCAGAGCATGAAATGACACGTACATTTTATGGTATGTGCGGTCTCGTATGCACTTCTTTCCACAAAAAAAACTCAATTGAACATTACATTATACTTTCACACTGAATTTCACTCTGAAAACATATGTTGTATCTCATTATATCTTATAGTGCCGCTTACCGGATATCACTATGTTTCAGGTTCAATTCTTATTGGGTTACTCATTTTTCTGAGTCATTAAAAACAAAAAATATCAAGTATCTGATCACTGATTTGGAAACACAGAGGTGAACAGCAAACCTGCATTTTTTTTGCCTGTCTCTATCAAGTTAAATTAAATTAAATTTCTGGCTAGTCCACAATTCTTCAGGAGTTCGAGAAGTAGTCTGTAACTGGAACGTGTGACCATTAACTGTATCATCTGCAAACCTAGAAGTTTGTGAACATAGTTGCTGAGTTTTGTTCATGTAATTACCCATATGCACTCCTTTATATATCTGTTCAACTCTATACTCCTAAGCCCCAGTAACCATCACCTTTAATTTGTAAGTCATCGTTTCAAAACTGTAGCTATTTCCCATTTGCCAAGTATTATCCTCTATTATGCACATTAAAATGATGTCCATTTTGTTATCTCACGTTTGTATCATCATCGATTGATTTTCAAAGAATAGAACCACAGCATGTGTTATCTGAGCAATACTATATAAATGTTACATTGTTACAGAAGCCCGTGTTGCAAAAACTATTGTGGTTTTTTTTCTTTCATTTTCACCTTCTTTTTTGGAATAAGATTCTCTTTGTTAAATTCACCTGAAATTATCTAGAAGAACTGTATCACCAAAGTCAATATAAAATTTATATATCTGTCGTAGTGATTTGAATAAAGCAAAATTGATTACAAATCTAACTACAGTTAAAATTCGATATATAGCTTTCCGGTAACAAATATTTTATCTGATTTTACCAGCTATTGATGAGATCTGGTATTGCAATACTATGAGTAAACAATTGTCAAATCGACCAAAACTATACTCTGGTTCGAATGACTCAAAATGACTGGAAATAAATGAATTATTATTCAATATCAGGAAAACAAACTATATTTATTTCAAACCAACATAGCAGTCCCAAACGAAGTGATATATACCACAGTAGTGATATTTATATCCTGGTTTAAACTGCCAATGGAACAACTAGTACGTACACTAGAATCAGTACTGTAGCATGTTTAGCTTCTACACGTTACGTTTAGCTTGTCAACGCTACATGAAGCGACCGGAACCCCATATTACCTTTATAACTATACGTGGGCGAATGAGAATAATAGTATTTAGATTGTATTCATACTATTCCAAAAGAGATGTTTGCAGACAATGCACAATGCACACCACAAACACATTCAAATCTGTATTTCATTATGTCTAATGCCATATAGATTTGAATAAAGTGCAGGAACGTTTGTGATGTTTCGTTTTGCAAACAATTTGTCGTCTATATCTATATCTGATAAAGTTCACTTCTTAAAGCAATGATCTCAGCGAAAACGATTAATTTACATGTTGGTCTTGGAATACATCATCAACTGGCTTACAGGCAGGGCATGCCTAAATATATATTAACATTGTGTAAATTCATTGTAAAGAAGATACCATTAAAAAAATTATCAAAGTTAAGGAGGTAGAAACTCAGTTTTTCTGGAATCATAGTGACCATTAGAATTTGAATGGAATACAGTGTAGCATATACCTTAATTCCTAGTCTGCTTTCAGACTCTTCCCCTGCATGGGCGTTCATCATATACTATACGATATGTGAAATTTATTATGCAATTGATGCACAAGTTAGAGTCGGTCGGTTGAAATTTTCTACACAAGGCAGCCTTGAATCGTCTGAACCCACGAGTGGGAGTTCAGAGGTACTCCACGTACACAATTCCTACCGGCCCACGGAAAAAAAGCAACCTGTGCATCATCTGTTTAATCAAATGGGCACAAAAATGTTGAAAATCACACCCCTTACCCAATCATACGTCCGGTAAATAAAGTAAGCCCTGCGACTGGTCATGGGAAGGATTTCTTGAAGGGGTGCTGAGAATAAGAGCGCGTAGCCCAGTGAATTGTGCATTGTTTAAGGTATACATGTAAGACCCCCCAAAATAACAGGTCCTAAAAGAACGATTGTTTTCAAGGTGACAAGAAAAAAAAGTCATCAAATCTCCAAAGCGGGTTGTTTTAAAGCATAAATCAATGTTACAAGCAAACGATTATTATGACTCAAAAAAGGTGGTTTAGAATTATAGGGAGTGCTAGGGTAACTGACTTCCACATACTAAGTAAACTAGGTTCAACTTTGCACCTTTAAAAGGTGCAGACCAATGTCATACTGGGAGCACCTTTATGGGTGCAACTTTGCACCACACTGGGAGCACCTTCACGGGTGCAGCTTTGCACTACACTGGGAGCACCTTTACGGGTCCAACTTTGCACCTTTAAGGTCTAAAAGGTGTAAAGTTGCACCCGTAAAGGTGCTCCCAGTGTGACATTGCTAAAGGTGCAAAGTTGAATCTATTTTTCTTAGTATGCAGGGGCCTGGGATGCAGGGGCCTGCAACCCCTTCGCATGAAGAGTAGATCAGAGATACTCTTATATGAATCAAAGTTATATTTTTGACAAGTGAGATATGTATAAGAATATATAAAACTATGGTTATCGTCGGTTGTGATTATTTTCATTACTAGTGTGATAAATAGGTTTTATGGATGTTTCTGTTTAAAAAAATCCGTAATTGCGTATATATAATTTTAATATCTGAAAGTTGTTGTTTTTATGTATACTGTCAACAGATTTTTGTAAAACAATGGGTGACTATTTTCAATACTATTATGCCAAACAGATTTTACGGATGTTTCTATTTCAAAAAGTCAAAATTGGGTGTATTTTGAATATTTCAAAGATTGGTCTATTGTTATTGTTTACTTTCTCAAGATGTTTTACAGGTGCAGTTCAGAAATTCAAATTGAAAAGCTCGAAAAGCGACGTAATGTACAAATGTTCATTTTAGGCTTCACTCTTCGATGACTAGCCATTTGTACATGTACATATCGTGGGAAATATGCTCCTAGCATTAAGTTATTTAGAGGCACAATAATTACATTGTATTTATAAATTTATGCTCAAAATATGTATTTTGACGTTGGCATACCTCGAAACAACAAAACGTACATTTAACTATGCGATTTATAATAACTCCTGTTAAATTGTTCATGCGTAATTCTGCTAATAGATAAACAAACAAGCACAACAAGCAGACCAACAAGGAAAATAAACAAACGGTAATATGTGGATCTTGGAGGAGATTATGAAATACAAATTTATTTGGACACATGCTTTTCTAAAAAAAAAATTAATCTGCTACATCACGATGATAGCAGCGAAGCAAAATTGAACTACCTACCTGCTTCATCACTTTAAATTATTTGCTCCTGTAATATCAAGCTGCTGGCACTTACTTAGCTTTCACCACCATCATGACGCCACACATTAACACAAACATTTTCATCTGATTTAATGTAAAAGGTTGTCAGGGACAATATGGACCCTTTAAGTAAATTTGTCACCTCGAGAAGAGGATTGTTTTATTATGAAGAAGTAGATGTAGCAAATTTGTTATTAATGTGATACACTTGAACTAGCTTTGAGGCACTTTGCACTTATTCTGGCCCACAGTGTCTGTGCAAAAGTCTGAGGCCAGCAGGTTTACCATTTTGAGATGACTATCCTCGGCTGTATATACATGTACATGTATGTACGAGGTAGGCTGAAAAGTTCATAGCCTGACTGTGAAGGAGTTATGCTACAGCAATAAAACTAGTAATGAATTAAACTCAACCTTTTCTTATACTAACTGCATTGTTTCTTTTCAGATATCTTTTCTGTTTTTATGTTAAAATTGATTTTACATTGGCAGTAGACATGGTAGAGGTATATGAAAATTGTCATGTTTTGGCAGATTTTTGATGGCAAAGACTTCCCTTCCCAGACATGGGTCACCGTTTTAGGACTTGAAATGCTGAAAGACCCACCCAAATGTGGTTACTACTGTTGAAAATACAACTTCATAAAGTTATTGGCTTAATATGTTGCAGAGAGACAGGAAAGAGTCTCAAGAAGAGCCTGGAAAGAACCCAGAAAGATACCCACTGTCGGCAAGTCTCTGCCATTAAAAATCCGTCCAAAATGACCATTTTTAGAAACCTCAACTGTCAATGTAAATTTATTTCTAAAAACAAAAACAAGAAAAAATATCTGAAAAGAAATAATGTAGTTAGTATCAAAAAGGTTAAATTTTAATGCACGAACAATTTTATTGCTGTAGCATAACTCCTTCTTAGTCAGGCTATGAACTTTTCAGCCTACCCTCGCATAAACCTATAACGGGTTCAATGAGCAGGGATGCATACGTTAATAGGCAAGGGTTATAAAATAGAACCCATGAGTTCAGGCTCATGTGGCTAACAATTACATTGCCGTCTGAAAAACTCCTTGTTGTGCCTGTATCATAGACGAAACTTTATTATTAAAGTCTGTCAATCTTACAATCATACCGAGAAAAATGCTAAAAGGGGGTACAAATTAAAACTGAAAGACAATCCGACAGAGAAACATTAGTAGCAAAAAATGCATGCATGTACGGTGGCTTGTTAATGGTTCGTCTGACTGATCAGTATAGTATCAAACAGCCAAACACAGCCAATATTTTATTGCTTCCACTTTTAAAAAAAAATAGGCATTTATATGGAAATAATAGAGAAAAAATGTGTTCAACCGTGTTTAACTTGACCAATTTTACTCTAGCTACACTAATTAGGATTTAGACAAATAATAATTATGCTATCAAAATCTATAAAATGTGTAAAAATCGATAGTCCATTTTCAAACAGAAGTTAATAAAATGTTGAATTTTTTTGCTTCGTGGTAAAAGTTAAATATATAGAATGCCTTTAGAGAAAAAATATGACAACGTAGAATACGTCAGGGTTATCTTTTGAAAGTCATTAAAAATCAGATTGATGATTTGATGTTTGGGGCCTTTTTGTCGCACTTTGATCACTCTTAAAATCATTCCTCAGGAAAGCAACAACTCATTAGGTAAAGGGGGTGAAGTCTGCATTGTGGCTCTTAGTATTATAAAGGGGCATTAAAGAAAGTGTCGCACACTGGCCTTATATCGAAACTGACACCAAGGGAGTGGATGGAAAAGCTCTGGCAGACCGTCAGATTTCAGTTGACCATGCAAGTCGAGCCTCTGAAGCCGTTCTTATCATTACTTCATTCTCTTCTCCATCTACATTGGCGACATGCGTGCGAGAAGGAGCTGTACTTATTATGCTGACGAATCAAGACTATTTCCTCGCATTCCTTCAAAAAGGGACACCAAATTAGATGAAAAGACTCTCAACAAAAACCTATTGAATAAGAAATCCTGTGCTGATAAATGGAAGGTCACATTTGAACCAACTAAGTGTAAATTGATGACCATTTCGAGGAGGAGAATCCCATCAAAACTGAGTTTGTACTTTGATAATAATCATTATTGACACTATAGGGCACGAGAGACGAGATTCAAATTCTTGGGAATAACTATACCGTCGACAGGAAACTAACATGGTCCAAACATACCCGTGAGGAAGGGGCACTCGACTTACAATGTGATACCTATATGTGCCACACCGAAATCGAAAATCGGGGACTGTGGAACTGGCTTGAGCGAAAGAAAATGGAGTCTACGGAAAACTTCAAAACGCTATGCTTGTGAACTGCGCCGCGGCGAAGTTCCGGCGCGCCGAGCCCAAAGTGATCTGGCCCGAATCCTCGCCGCTTTGGTTTACCAAGTATTGTAAGTTATTTGTTTTGCAAATCTTAAAGTAATCAAGTGCCATCACATTATTCTTGTCGTCAATACCTAAACTTTCATTTTGATACATATGCCTTATAATGCCTATTATGCTCTTCTCTCAGTTGAGCTGCATTTATAGTAACTACGTCCACCAGCACCATGTGCCACAGTGAAACATATTTTTTTCAGACGTCATAATTATACCTGATTCATACAGTGAGTGAGCTCCCGGTCGGGTTTCCCTAGTCGTTTACTTTCCGTGTAGGATTGCTTCTCTTTTCTGGGAATGTGGTGGTTACGATCACCGTCCCACCTTAATTTGTCATTCTTTTTTTCAACTTATAAACATGCTCAGTAAAAAACAAACACAAATCATTACGAACCTAGCTTAACGATTATACAATTCCAACGACCTTTCAGCCATGTCAGCAGGTGCACACATAGCATTCGCATCGGCTCTATAATTACTGTTGGCAAGAATGTCGTCATCAAAGTTGTGGAAATCTTTCCTGGTTTACATCCGGTATGTACGAAGCCTGAAGAATTCCGTTTACGAACTATTGTAGGTTATTTGTTCTGCAAATCTTAAAGTAATCAAGTGCCATCACTTTTCTTTTCATCAATACCTAAACTTTCATTTTGATACATGGGCCTATTCTGATCTTCTCTCAGTTGAGCTAAATTTATAGTAACTACGACCACCAGCGCACCATGTGCTACAGTGAAGCAAGGGCGCCGCTTGAAACGAATAACGAGAAATACTTACCTCCTAAAACACTCGGGTGGCTGGGCCAAAACTCGGCGGTCTGCGTCGGGCGATTGAAAGACTCGTCACGATTAAAAGCCAGGATAAATCTATAATCGGTAGTCGATGAATACGGATTAATGTAAAAAGTAGTTACACACATTTTAACTAAATAAAAGCACCACGAAAACGTAAGGTATATACCATTTATAACCGAGCGTCAGTTCTCTGTCAAATTAATCATATTCGATGCATTTCTCTTTTACCAAATCAAGCAGGACGAGCGATGTGGTGCGTGTAATTATACAAATAACAATTGAAATGTATGTACGTGACTTGTTAAGTTGTATTCGATTGGATACATAGTTTTGTAAATAAAATTCTATCACAGTTTGTTAAGGTTGGCCACATTGGGCGTCAAGAAGAAAACCGGGTAAATCTGAGGGACTGATATGTTTTCGTCAATAGTATCATATGAAATTGTGTCCGTTTACATGTAAATCAATTGGATTGATTTGTGTTTGACTGTGATTTAATATTTCTTTCTTAAGGCAACACCTTTAATTTTGCCTTTAAATGGCTTTAATCCATTTTGGTGTGTACTTATTATTTGTATTAAGGGCCTTATTATGCAAACCAGATGTCCAATGGTGTTGATACTCAATAAAGTAATTGCAGTGCCCGGCAGTAAGCCTTGACAGGAAGATGGTTCAGCTACCTCTCATTTATAAGAAAATGGGAAACCCTTAGTTTAAAGTTGCAATTTTAGGGGTACCTTAATAAGTCCGAGTCGTCATCTTACTTTTGCAATTATAAGGTTTAGTAAATTCAGTTGGTTATGCCATGGTATGTCGTAGTTCTTGCAACCCAGATTGGAACACATACTTCGAACCTATCTGTATGCCCAATAGGAAAACAAATAGCCCAGGATTTCAGAAAATAAGACTTCAAAAAATGTTAACAAGGAATCCAACAAAAAACTTTACTAAAAATTAACTTCTTTCATCCAGTTTCTTACCAAAATCAGACAATTGTATCTTCTGGGTTTATAAAGACAGCTTTTATTTACTTTTTTGAAACTTTAACTTCATCATTATTTTTTTTTTACTTACAATCTATAAAACATATATTCCTGCCACCTTTCAAAAAAAATGTTACCATAAATATGTCCAGTGTTTTTTTTTTTTGGGGGGGGGGGTGAGGAATTATATGGCCATTGCAGTAGCAACTAATCTTATCCCTTAGTTGGCTCATTCCCTGAGCTCCTTTGGGCTTTGACGACACCCAATTTAAAGTGACAGACTAACATTGTGGAGCTTCAATTCAAAAAATTGTCAAACTTTGATATCTGAGCT
>JZLH01S0291626.1:22180-33433 GCA_001188425.1 Eucidaris tribuloides
TCCTAAATGGGAAACAAATTTAAAAAAATATATATCTACTACGACCCATGCAGAATTGTTTGCAAAGATGTCTGAAGATATTAACGGACTGGTTCTTATGGAATGGTGATTTGTTGTAGCCAAAGGATGAGTGGATTAGTGGGCATTTTGTGGGATGAGAATGCCATAAGCATAAAATATGCAAGAAATATGAATATGACTGCACAAGTAAATGCATTTGAAACACAAATCATAATTGGTTCATGCTCATATCAATCCGCTGATTTCTATATCGCAAACTACTCTTGTGCTCTTTTCTTTTTACTGCACAAACAAGTTTTCCTTTTTAGGCCTCAAGTAGTTTTTATACACTGATTTGTATGATCAATGATGACCAAGTGCTTATTACCACTAATGCCAATACTCATCAACGTCTCAACTTAGTTTGCACTCAGTCAACGAAATGAGTTGCAAATAATCTTTACATGTGTAAATCATTACTAGGAGTTACTATCACCAGTATTTGACAGTGGCGGAATTTGATTACACTGTAAACTCATTGAATTATTTCAATTACACACGGGCAGAACACAATTCAGTAAAGCTGCATCTGTGAATGGTGAAATCCAAGATGGTCTTCCTAGAGAAAAAGTTTACATTAAGGCCAACAGTGACAAGCCAAATTAGGAATTCACAATTGAAATTACACAGGCAATGCAACTTATGGAAGAAAAAATATTTTTTGTTATTCTGTAAAACCAGGAAAGATATTTTTCACCTACCACCTTCCTTAAATTTGAGAAATACAATTTCATTATGTTGAATAATAACATTTACTATTAATCAACTCAGTTTAATTTATCATAAGGTATCTTACTAAGAAATATTTTGTCACTACCCATCAAGAATAAAAATTCATATACTTGTACCCCTCCAAAGATTTTTAGTGCATGTATGGATTCACTGACAAAGAATTCAATGACCCAAGAAAGAATATAAATTATAATGTGGATGTTGTAATCCCAGGGATTATGTATGGCACATACATACAGGGTGACCCAGAAAGAATGCTACACCTAATTTCTTCAACATGATCTGCAATTTGTCATTGGTTTATGTTTCAGCGATTAGAACATTCTTTTTCCAACAATATGAGACAATGATCATTGATTTTGAGTCATTCGTTTGGGTCCTGCGGCCATTTTTCCGAGGCAATGTCATTTCCCAAATTTGCCAATTTTTCATCAGTGGCGGTCATTCGAACACCGAGATATTCTTGCGTCTCAGCGTAGCATACGAGACAAACCGCGATGACAATGGAGATGCAGCTCACGTGGTCTTCCTTATGAAAGCGAGGGCATTCCTGCCCTTTGTCTCGGCGGAGCTTATTCTATGTCACACTGTAACGTGAGAATATTTCGGTGTTCTGATGATCGCTGGAGGTTAAAAAATAGCAAATTTAGGAAATTACATTGCCTCAGAAAAATAGCTCTAAGATCCAAACACCTCAATCAAACTTAATGATCATGGTATCATTTTGTTGGAAAAAATAATGCTCTAACCCATGAAATAATCACCAATGACATTTTGTGAATGACTTTAAAGAAATTAACGATCGCATGTGTAGCATTCTTTTTGGGCCACGCTGTATAGCTTTATTAAAATCTAACATGGAAGCGTATGAAATGGGTGTCAATTCCATCGTTGACAACTGATCTACCACAAATACATCTTCCAATGTACATTATTCCATCACAATTGATTGTATCTACAATGAAGTCACTTTGGTTTAATGATGATTAATTCAAAATGGCACCAATGGCATTACAAATCTTGCAGAGGATATCAACATGGCCCATAATTGCCCTGAACTTGATTTCACACACCTTACTGGACGGATTGCTACTATGCTGCAGATTATCTGCTGAAAGACAATTCAGTGGGCCAAACATTTTGATGGCAATTAGTCCTAATGTCACTTTAACTGACACTTGAATAGTAGACTTATGGTGCACTGTTAGTAAAACATTTACCTCCCTTTATTACCATGGTTTGGTATACAAGTTGGTAAAGCTTATAAGACATAGTGACAATTATACAAAATGATACGAAAGAAACACAGTAATAGATGAGTCATATTGCTCATTTCCAGGTCATCTGTAAAGAAACATCCATAAAGTTACATGCATAATTACAATGATATTGTCTTAACAGCCAGTAAGGGCATTAACTCAGTACCAGTTGACAGCCAGAAGGGTGCTGTCGCTATATAAATTTGTTGGTGTACTTCTGGTTGTCGATGGGTTTAGACGTAATGTCCTTCTGGTTCTCAACCAACGATATATACCAATATCTACACACAATAAGCATTCAGAAATTGTCCATGGTGTTCCGACGTTGTGTTCCTTTGACCCACGTTTTGTTAAAATCTGGATATAACCGGACTCACCAAGCATTTGTGCATTGTAGGCCTATTTTGTTTTATCTGTAGAGTGTAATGGAATTACCGGCACAACTTCATTTCAAATGAACTATGACTTAATAAACACAGTTATAACAAAATTCCTGTTACAACGAAGTAACAATTCAGGTCCCAAAATTTTATCAAATAAACTTAGACTGTGCGGTTATAACAAATTTTGATACAATGAAAGAAAACTGCCAGTTCCAAGCACTTCGTTATAACAGGAGTCGCCTATATCATAAAGGTTTTCAGAATGCACCAATGACCCCAAGTTTGGTTGAGTAAGTTAGACTGAAACTTGAAATGACAGATAAGATGGATGGATGGATAAGTGAATGGAAAGATGGACAGAGGGACCTACAGAATATTGACTGGTGTATAACTACATGAACATTTTTTTTCAGGCAACACCAATGCGGGCAGGTCATTTAGACATGTTTGCAATACAATAATACACATACCACTGTTTACAGTTCAAATGACAAAGTGGCTGAGGTTGGTGCTCTGAGAAGAATGGATACGTGAATCATGCTACTTGCAGGGTTACACTATTCAAAAATGTGTAACACTTGCCCAATACGATAAACGTTGTCAAACTGTAGCTAATATGGTCTGTGGCTTTTTGTTTAGTGACATTTTGAATAGGGTTACCCAGCCAAATTTGTTCAGTACCCTTCAGACAGTCCAAAACCACTTTCAAACCTTTGTCCCCATGAAAGTGTCACAGAATGTAAATATTGTTTTTCTACTAATACAGCCTTTTCCAATTGGAATTACACTAGTGGTTCATGGTTTATCTTTTAAAACTACAGTAGACTCTTATTGTAAAGAACACTGCTGCAGTGCACTCCCATTATAATGAACACAATTATATAGAAATTCCTCTTACAACGAAGTAAAAATTCAGGTTCCAAATTTATTATCTATATATCTATATATACTTTAACTGTTCGATATAACAACATTTCAATACAATAAAAGAAAACTGCCGGTCCCGAGGATTTCATTATAACGGGAGTCACCTGTATAACAATCTCATTGCAACAACAACAACAACAAATTCTGGTACCAAAGTTTAAATTTTCTTTGCACTCTACTCCTGGTCCCAAGGACTTGCTGTAAACAGAGTATACTGTGTAAGACATATTGTACCTGGGGACACAAAACCTTGTATCTCAAAATTTTTTAATGTTCAGGAGACCCCCCCCCCCAAAAAAAAAATAAATAAATAAATAAATAAATAAATTAAACTAGAGCAATTCGGCTGCGCGCAGCCGATGGGGTATGCCTCCGCACCCCCGTCCAATTCCAAACTTTGAATGTATGGGGCATCGCAACCTATTGACCGTCGTTCAAGTCTCTGAAATCTCAAATCTATGCCCATAATACTATTAACTTTACCCAGAATTACAATCAATAATTCCATAAGCCGTTCCTCTAAGTTATCGTGGCAAAAAAGAATATTCAAGTCATGGGTCCTCCGTGACCTTTGACGCCTTAAACCCCCAAACTATGAATCAAGTTCAACTTGGTAACATTATTAACACTTACTTCACACCAGTTAACAGTCAATATCCGATAAGCCGTTCTCAATTTCTCATGTATGTGGTAACTTTATAAGACACTAAGTATGGAAGCCCTGTGACCTATAGACCTTTTGACCATTTAACCCCTGAAATCTGAATTGTTTTCATTGTACCTTATAAACTACTTCACCCAAGTAATCAAAAATCGACACAATTCTTAATTATCATGGTAATGAGCCCCAACATCAGACATCTTAACTCCCTCGTGAAACCTTTTGACCTTTGAAACTCCAAAATCTATTTCAGTTCAAATATGGTGCCATAATAATACAATACTTCCAGCGGCCAAGTTACATTCCAAAATCCAAACAAATGCCCTTTTCTCCTTTAAGTTAACGTGGTAACGAGCCAAAATCAAGACATGTTTTAGGCCGCTGTGACCCTTTGGACCCTTTAGAAACCTTTCAACGCCCAAAAATCTAATCAGTTCATTGTTGCATCCATAATTACAATAGCTTTCACAACAGAGTTACACCAGAAATCTTACAGGCCATATCCACACGATTATTGCGGTAAACGATCCCCAAGTCAGAACATAATTTTAGGCCCGTGACCTTTGACCTTGACCTTTGACCTTTTCAACTCCAAAAATGCTTATCAGTTCTCAAATTGTTGCGTCAATAATACATACTTCACGCCAAAGTTAACATCAAGATCCAACTGTTCCAAATTCAACAAGTTATAGGGTAACGGGAGCCACGTCCAAGACATAATTTTAGGCCAGGTGACCTTTGACCTTTCAAGCCGCCAACAAATCTAATTCAGTTCATTGGTTGCTTTCAGGTAATACATACTTCAACGCCAAGTTACACAAAAATCCGACCCGGGCCATTTCAACACAGTTTATCGCAGTAAACCCGAGCCCAAATCAAGAACAATATTTTTAGGCCCCGGTGGAACTTGACCTTTAACCTCCAAATCTTGTCAGTTCATTGTGTTGCGGTCAATAAATACATCCTGTCAGCCAAGTTACACCTCAAAAATCCAACTTTCCATTCCAAAGTTTATCCGCGGTATACGAGCCCGACGTCAGACGACATATTTTGTTAAGGGCCCAAGGTGAACTTTGACCTGTTGCACCCTTTCAACACCAAATTCTAACATCAGCTTTATTGTGTCTTTTCATAAATACATACTTCACCCAAAGTTAACATCAAAATCCGACCAGCCGTTCACGAAGTTGTATCAGCGGTAAACGAGCCCCAATCAGACATATTTTAGCCCGCGGTGACCTTTGAAACCTTTGACCGCTTTCAGTCCAAAATCTAATCAGTTCATTGTTTGCGCCTCCATAGTACATACTCTGATCCCAGCTACAGTGAAATAATCCCGATCAGCGGTTCTTTAAGTTAGTCGCGGTAAACCAGATCCGGTAACGGACGGACATACCCGCAAACATAATGCCTCCGGCAACTTCGTTTTGCCGGAGGCGATAAAAAAATAAAAAATGGCTGCCGTAACACAATAACAACTGAGATAGCTGTTGTTTTACCTGGCGACAGTGGCTCTATTTTTCAGAATTAAAATTTCAGATATGGCCAAAACACAATCTGGCTTCCTAGCTATAGAATTATACAGACACATCATTTGCACCAAAAATTGAGATACAAGTTCTTATCATCCCAGGGACAATATGAACCCCAAAGTTTGTAATTGTTCTTCATGCCTTTTTATCTAGCTGAGAACAAATCTGTGTCAAAACTGGTTTTGGGGCTGCAAATCAAGAACATAATCTTTAACCCACTTCTTCCCAGACCTCATGATTCTCACAATGCTCAACACCAATGTAATCTGTAAACGATAATGTGGCATTACATTATAAGACACTTGAGATTATTGCATTACTCAGTATAACATATACATGCATCACATTGTGATGTGAGAAATAATAAGGCAATTTCATTGTTTGAAAGACTTTAGGACCCTACAGCAGCTCATTGTGGTACAGATGATAGCTGCAATGGCTCAGAAGAAAATCATATTCAACAATATTCTTAAGGCCAGGGATAGATTGGCCACTTGGAACATTGGCAGATTTTGCTGATAGGTTTGTCAATTTGGGGGCCGGGGTGGAGTTGCCAATTTGTGGACTGGTTGTCCCCCCCCCCCAAAAAAAAAAATAGTATTGTAGTCGAGTCCACCCTCTAGTCCAATTTGTGGTGGACTCAGACTCAGACTCAACATGAATGGCAAGGTTTTATTTAACTGTAGACTCGGACTCAAAAACTTGTGGACTCGACTCCAACAATGAAAAAATACTTCTGTTGCATATATCTTATTTCATGACAACTTTAAGTATTTGTAGGCACAAAACATCACATGGGGAATCAGTCAGTAGAAATGAGACACTTCACATTGATATGTGATTTCGTCTTTCCCATTTGTCAGGTCAATCAACCAACTATTACGTTTAAAGCACTATTTCCTTGTATAGTCTGGAAGGCCATCATATATAAAAATTCTGTTTCTTGTACCAATAATACAACATAAACGGTACCAAAGAGTACAACACAAAAATAAATATATGTATATATACTATTTACAAGCTAGTCATATTTACAAATAAACATGACAATGAAACATTTGTATATATTTGTTTTCAATTTGAGGATACAGCAGCTGATGTTGCAGCTACTTCTGCTCTCTTGATCTCTGTAGTAATCTGGGTCAGGTCCATGATGAACATTTGAATCTAATGTAAATGAAACACAGAGAATTATGTGGTTTAAATTACAGGCGAGTCGAAAGTAACATCCATTTGATATGTTGTAAAAGAGTAGCACATTCTTGTTTCAACATGTGGGTAATTTTTATTGCTGTATATATTGCATTACTGCAGGGATGGACCGTTCCGAGTCACAAGGCCGCTGGAAAAATATTGTTCCCATAGACTTTGTACATGTGACTCGGTCTGAGGCCAAGGCCAAGGCCGGCAAAATTTGGCCTCGACTCCATCTCTGCATTACTGACACCTCACTTTCAAGCTTATAAAAGTTTGTCTTTCCTTCTGATTGCTGTGTGAAGAAGCATTAAAGACAGTGTTTAACATTGAGGAAGCCCCATTTCAAACAATTTTCGAAAATGTTGATATCTGACCTTCTACATGATAGTGTTTCTAAGGACAAAGAAACACCCTAGGTCACAAAACTTTAGACATAAGCTGTCAACAACAAAATATGTATGTATAAATATTGGTACATGAATTCAAGTCCTAGGGACAAAAATTCTACAACACAGCAATCTACATGGGGAAACTGGAAACTTGGTGATTTCTAATTGTATGCAAAGCAAGAGTGGGTATAAAAACCCTAACAATCACAATCCAACAACCACTGAACCTTGAACTTTCTACAATCCAAATAACAAAATATCAGAAGATTTTAAAATCAAATATAAAGTTTAAGAATTGGAAAGGTTTTTTTTCTATTATCCTTTTTTTCTGCTGTACCTTGTCAGGCAGCTCATGTTTTGAGAAATTTCTTTCAATTTTTCTCATGATATATATGTTGATGAGTCTTGAAATATTTTATGTTTTCAAAGCTATATACACAACTTTGTAAACTGAATGATACTTTAACTATATCAGACAGTAGTGTCACATCAAGAAAAACTGGACTTATCCATAATGATCAGAAAATAATATATAATCATGTATACCACACTCTTTGCATTAATGCCTGGTTTCAAATCATAGTCAAATAACATTTGAAGTTACAAATAGGAATGGAGATTACATTTTGCTTTCTTGTGCCCGAGTTTAGACAAATTTTATCATCTTGCAGACTTGACCGAGTAATAATGTATCTAAACTTCTGATATGACCAGACTCTTTCCCATTTGTCCAACTTGGGTAGAATTTTACTTTACCTTTGTCAGTTGCTCTAGAGTATTCTCTGTTCCAGCTGCTGTTTTTGCATGCCGGTTGACAAGTTGAAACAGGTTATGTGTTGCCCTGGGAATTGGATTACCAAAGGAGGAAATAAAAGTAATGCTATTTGGTTACTTCACATATGATTTAGGATAGAAAGATCAACATCTTAGTTTGTGACAGTCACTCAATTAGCAGCAGGTATAAACAAGTTGAAAAATAAAACTATTAGCTTGCATAATTCCATGATTTATACTTAAAACTCTTTGAAAGATTGTGTCCATGATTTGCACACTCCGAAATGATCTTATCGACCAAACAAGCAAAAATAATCTATAATGTAAGGATTCACATAAATTTTCACCTTTCACAAATCCTTGCCACTGAAAAGTCAGTATTCATGAGAATTCAGCACGTAAAAGAACCCACGCACTTCATCAAAAAGAGAAGGGTGAAAACCCGGTGTTTTCCATATGCAAACTACACGGGACTGGATGCCTGAGGGTAACAGTGATTAAGTTCACTTTTCTAGTCGCTGTCATCCGAAATGATGACAAAGCAATAATAATAATAATAATAATAAGCACTGATAAAGTTCAAACAGAATGTACCTACACAATGTTGCTTCATAAATTATCGTGCATACATGTATAAATTCAAATAGTAGTCTATTGGGAGGAATTACTCGTTCTGTTTATACAAATATTATATCTGTTTTTATTCCACCGTTATGTTATCTTATGTTGTCTGTCTGTTTGTAATTGCGTAATTGTAGTGTAATTTTCCTTATTTAATTGTAACATATTTCCTTATTTGTTTTTAAAGGAATACTGCCTCGACAGAACGTACTGACGTTTTATGCAGTATATCCTCAATTCTAAATTATTTTGATAATGTATTGTAATTTTGTTATATATATATTTGTTTCTGTTGTATTTGTTTGTTCGTTTGTTTTTTAATCTGGAATTGAAATAAATTGAATTAAAAAAAATAAATAAAAGAATTTGAATTTCATGCAGCTGTAAAACTAGTCTGACTGCCAGACTTGATTTGTGAATTGTCTAGTTAAAACTAAATACCTGCTAATCAAAGCTTACAAAGTTAAAATCTCACACCAGCGCAGTTGGACAATTGCCCATCAATCTGTGCTACATTTGGACTCTGTTAAATTCAAAATTAGTAGGTGAAAGCTTCATCCAATGTCTGAAACCTACACTACCATTACAAACTATAATTCGAGCAATCACCCAGTTTCAAGTGATTATTGTTTATATTTCAAAAACTTGACACCGTCTGAATCAATATACAGTAACTGCAATATATGACGAATATAATCCTGCTAAGTATAAACACAGTAGTAATCAAATCATATGATCACTGCAGCATACGTGTAAAATAAAAAGTATACCGAGATTATTATAACTGGCATTTATTTCAGGTCTGGTGATGTAGTGGCACTAATGGTCCTCACAGAGAACAATGCTTATGCTACTTTTGAAAGGGAAATACCGGTATAAGATACACTCCAAAAGCCCCAGGAACTGAATGATTTGAAATATCTACTGTACACACCATATATTTCGCGTACATATATTTCGCAAGAATTTAGTTTCACAATTTTATTGCATTTGCATTGACTTTGTAGAGGTACATGTATATCAGGAAGTGAAAATTTTTGCATTTGTTTAGTCATAAAATTCTCGAAAATAAAACCACTGCAAAATACTCAGTGCATGCAGTGTGTACATCCAGGCTCGAAGGATTTGTCTGGAATTTGTTTGGTTGACAAGCAAAAGAGCATTACCATGCCAGCACCTTATCCAGTCAGGACAAGAGTATGGCCATGATAGAAAATGAATCATGTTAAGCTACACAACTAAATTAGTACAGTTTACTTGATTCTACAATCATTTTAACTATGGTAATCATGAAGATTATTTGTGACCTGTCACCACAAAATCCACCTTAAGTCAGAAAAATAAAAAAAAATGTTTTTCACACAGTCTTAAAGTACAGACTCTAAGCTTTAATATGAGGTATAATTTGTTTAGAATGGACAAAGCAAAGTCATTTAAAACCTCGCTTACAAGTTTGAACTAT
Organism: Eucidaris tribuloides; assembly: GCA_001188425.1. Taxonomy (NCBI): domain Eukaryota; kingdom Metazoa; phylum Echinodermata; class Echinoidea; order Cidaroida; family Cidaridae; genus Eucidaris; species Eucidaris tribuloides. The sequence goes on from JZLH01S0291626.1 coordinate 32,178, forward strand.
CACCTAAGCCATTATCTCGAAAGCGGAGAAAATCGGCTGCAAAGATAGTGGTCATTCATGCGAAACGGGAGGCCTTTGACAACAGTTCCGTAGAAAGCTTGGTATAATAAGTCACTTTCCAAAAGGGAAATGTTGATTGGACAATCTTGTTTGGTTCTTACAGTCACCATCTTTGAAAGGTTCATAAATGAAGCTTTGTGATGATACCAAAATTATTACAGGGGGACTTGAAGATGTTGGACAACAAGCAATTATATCTAGGATTACATTATGGTCAATCTCGCGATGTGAAGATCGAATTCAGCCAAATTCTCAAGCTCCCGTTAAAACATGGTCAAAGTTTAATTCAAGAAAAATCCCACTTTTGAATCACTTATGGTGCACAAATTTGAACAGATGAAAGATGAGAATCCTAAAATCAACTTTTGCAACTCAATTTGACTATTTAACGCATTTACATGAAAACTTCCATTACGACTTATTGATCGATTTGTGGTGACAGGCCACATTTCGTCGGCGGTCATCCGAACCGTTGTATCGCGATATGACAGTGCGAAACTCATTTCAGAGAAAATCGACTTCAAAGTTTACTATAATTGCCACTTTTTGTCCCAAGCATTACAAGATGTTCATTGCTAGAAATATGCATGGTAGGAAAGACCAAGACAATTGCTTAACATTGATATCATAATTTTTACACAACAACGCTGACCGCATTTTCAATACACATGATCAAGCAAACCGTCGTATCTCTCTTTCACGTGCAAAGTCAATGCAGCGCGTATGCTCACCGCTTATTTGCATATTAAGTGCGCGCAGTTGTTGTTTGCTGTGCTACAGCATGCGTTTCCAATGGGATTTGCGCATTTTATCAAAAATTTATATGGCATCGCCTTTAAAATCCCCACATATCTCAAAAATTTAAATAAATTGCTGCCTAAATATCTAACCGTATATAGAGTAGGACTTGTACTTTCATTTTCTGCAAAAATCTCAAAATCGATATTTTGACCAAAATCGACTGATACGACGGTTCGGATGAACGCCGACGATTTGTAATCCTGCTATTCCTCTTCTGCAACAAACCCCCAAATGTTTTAGGCAACCAACATGAGTCTGTTCATAAGTCACTTTACTGCATATATATTTGTCAGAATATTTCACATTTTAAAGTACCGTACATGTACTTACATTTTTATCCTTCCAAGTAGAAGAGTTTTCTTGGCAGCTGTGTTTTTGATATGTGTCCAAACGGA
>JZLH01S0291646.1:15179-38830 GCA_001188425.1 Eucidaris tribuloides
CACGCAAGCCCAGCAATGTTCTGACTAAGACCAAAAGCTCTAACTTAGACATTGACCAATAGCAGATAGCCCGAAGATGACAGTCCAATAGATTAAAGCTCAATATCAACTGGCCCATGAGATTATTCCCACAGACCAAATTCTAAAGGCCCATACTAAGACAAAGACCAGAGGAACTTCTACAAACCCCCTAATATGATCAAACTTTTCATCAAATATTTAATTGTACAATTAAGTTATTCTAACTGCTGCTTGTCCCATAAATTACACTTTTTTAATCCAGTTCTAAATTACGGAAATGAAGTATTCTTACTTCTAGAACATTATAGAACTGAAAATGTTAACATACATCCGTCATTCAATCAATAATGCCTTGCTATCATCCAACATTTAACCAAAATTCATGACTGATACATGATAAAACTGATGAATTGTGGTACAACATCTCATCATACGGCCAGATTAAATGACGCTTTCCTGATAACAGTGAGCGCCAACTTAATCTTCACTCTCCAGCAATACTCTCACACCACCTCACCATTCACTCGATTCAGCAGCCTCCATGAGTTCCTCCACCTCCTTATGACAGACTTGATGAGGCCATAATGTAATTAAACGAAATTATTGTCGCCGTTCCGCACTCGCTTGAGAGTGAGAGGCTCTAGCATTCGTCAAAGTCCTCATGTCATTTATCTATTCATAATTCGTAATTCTTACCAGACATAGCAGATTACATATTTGGTCTGGACAGCACCATTAACGATTTAGATTTGACATTGAAAGCAGATTGGTGCAGAGCACCTATTGATTTGATTGATTCAGTCAACAGGCACTGATTATCATCTATCTTTTTTCCAATATTAAATAGAAATCTGCACTTGCTTATGTGTCTGCACCATTCATCTCTGGCCCTTGTTGCAACCCAACAGTTTCTCTTGAACAAAATACCTCGAACTAAACCAGGCCGAATGATGATGCCTTCTGACGAGAAACTATACAGATAAGTTATCCTCATTCTTCATCATTCATCTCATCTTTCATCATCATCTCATCCTTTCCTCTAATAACCATTTATCTTATATTTCTTTATCCAAAGGGAAATGTCTCCGCAGATTGGTTTACCTCATCACAATCATATAACATATTTTCATTTTCCCAGATCATCTTCATTAATTATTAATTTGTCATCAAGAAATATTCATGAATCTTCCTCTTACATAAGCCATCATCTGTCCCAATCTGCCTCCTGTCAGTAAGAGAAAGGGTTAAACTTGTACACAAGGTTTATCATCCATCACCCATAATCATCAATCTTAATCATTCCTCTAATACATCCCATCTTCTTTCTTATCCAAAGGGAAAATAAAGTTAGGTAAGTTATCATCCTCACTAAACTTAATATGTCATCATTACCCTCATCATCATCATCATCATCATCTCTCATTCATCCATTAATACACAATCATCTTCATCCCTCCTCAATTTCATATCCATGAATTGCAAAATTCCACTTGTTCCATATTTTTTCCCATCTCACGCTATCTTTCAAAACTAACATACACGTCCGGCGGATAGGGGCTTACAATAGCAAATACCGCCTGATTTATGGTTACCCCCATCAACAGCCTCGCCATCCACTAAAATTAGTGTCGTTAATGCATTGATTGCTACACCTGTATTCCACTATGAAGAACTATAAAGAAGTTCACATGTCACTCAAAATCACCTTCCTATCATTTCACCAAATATTGTAATGTTATAGAAGATTATGATTTAAATCACATATATTCCAATAATCGAGACACTAACAATTATAAATTATAATCATTTGTGTAAAATATCAAATTGAAAAAAGACAAAGAAATAAAATACTTAAAAAATGATGAAAATAAAGATAATGGAAACATCATTTACCTTAAGAAAACGTGTTTTACTGCAAAATCAGAAAGAACCTGATAAGCCAAAATCTAAACAATGAAAGAAAGAGACAGAAAACAATATGCTCCTTTATATTTTTCTCCTTGCTCTCTGTTCTCATCCATGCAATTTTACTCTGATAGGCATGTCAATAAAACTTCAGTATGTCCCTTTTTCAATGCGATTATCCGTGAATATTCAAATAGAATTTGCTCACTCAATTTATGAGTATTATGTGAAAACAAAATTGGCATATCTTAATCTGATCTTGAACCCATCAAAATTGTATTGCATGTTGTTGAGAACCAGAACTGAACAAAACCCTCAAAGTATTATTGAAAAATATGTGATTGCCATAAATAAGACAATAATACATATTCATCATAATATTAAAATTTCATGATCATTCTCTTAGACGAGCATGCAAAAAGAATAGCATAGATTGATGTCAATAGCAAAAAACGGATACAATTAACCTCGTTCATAAATTATTTGCGGAAAAAAAAGCAAAACCATAACTCAAGCATACTGCAAGTTTAAATTGTAGAAACAAAATACCGTGATGCAATCACCTATTCCCATTGTTTATCAATATAATTGACGGAATGACATTAATCTTGCTACTTATCGTAAATCAAAATCTTGGGGCTTCGGCGGTCAATCTCCCTGAAGGACGCAAAATTATACGCCAGGCAGTAATAAGACATCAAAATATTCTACTACTCCACACAACTGAACAGATATGTTTTATTTTCAAATATCGCAGGACCGTGGGGCGAAACCAGCATTCCATTCATGGAACAGTGAGTATTATCCAAGTTCAATTGATTGCTAATGACTTCATCGAATCAGTACAAAAATCATCAAAACCAAACAAAATTTTTCCTCCTACCGACAAGCCCTGCTAATGATACCTTTCATTAGAGCATTAATCGTGAACTATCCTTATATAGTCAAGGCGGAGTTAAAATGGTGTACATAATTTCCCACACCTAAATACAACTAATAAGCTAAAATCCAATTTCAATGACTATAAATTGTCACTCCCACAAATAAAATGTTAGAATTTGTAAACAACCATCAACAAATAAAAAAAATGCCCATCCGCAATATTGCGTCTCGCCTCACTGAATTTAAATTTTACATTCACAAAATACAATGAGTTACGTTTCAATTTATGAAAACATTCCTAAACATATCAATCCCCAAATTTTAGACTGGTCTTATCTTTTTGGACCTCAAATCTGCAACAAAAAATTCCTTCAGGGGTTGAAATCAAAACTCCTCTTTAAAGACCATCGCATCCAAACGCACTTGAAGATCATAAGTTTTTTCTATTCTATGTCATCGGCTATTAAATAATACATATATATCTTCCTTATAATTGAATGACTAACAATTTGTTTCTCTGTTTGTTTCGTCTCCAGTAAGTCGGACTGGAGTGCTATTGTAAGAAGAGAGTGAAATACCTACTGTTGCCTACCTGAATGAGGTCAAAAGATCCACAAGAGGTGACAACACTTCCTGGGTGATTCTGAATCTTTATAAATCCTTATAAAAAAAATACAACTGACCTTTTAATTCTAGATATGTCTCTGTAGTCAAAGTGTCAATCAAACTTACATCAATATCCTTTTTTTTTTAAATCTTAACATGATTTCAAACACTTTTGACAGCTTCATAGCTACTTGCTCTCAGCTCATGACCATTTTGCATTTATGCCTCCCCCGTAAGGAGCCGACCGGCATATGTTTTCGTGTCCTCCGGTAGTCCGTCGTCCGTCTTTCGCCGGCTCCTGCCTCGCCGTACCCGTTACGTCCTATCGTCGTGGTGTCCGCGTCACACTTTCTGTGAACTATGTTGTATTTACTTTATGTTATTACTTTTCTTTTCTTGTGACATTTTTGATAACTTGGGAGACTAAGCTGTTGACCACTACAAGATGAATGATTAATGTGACAAATCCCATCAAAGCGTCAAAGTTCAAAGTCAATACTTTTCCTAAAATGCCATTTCGTGCGTAACTCCATAGTATTCTCCACTGTCGATGATAATTGGTGTAGTTAAAAACGAAAGATAAATAGTTTAGTAATTCACAGGTCAACGTCATTTCAAGTCAAAGATGTCAATACCTTTGTCCCAAAATTGTGTTTTTGGCCCATAACTTCAGTTAGGAGTGATCACTGTTGATGTAATTTGGTGGTTAGATTCAAAACCAAAAGACAAATATTTTGGTAGAGTCACAGGGGTCACAGGTCAAGGTCAAGGGTCAAAGGTCAATGAACTTTGTCCTAATTCCATTTTCTGCCTATAAGTGCAGTAAGGAGTGTTCACTGTTGTTGTAATTTGGTGGTTAGGTTCAAAACCAAAAGACATATATTTTGGTAGAGTCACAGGGGTCAAAGGTCAAGTGTCAAAGGTCAGTGAACTCTGTCCCAAAATGCTATTTTCTGCCTATAAAATCGGTAAAGAGTGCTCACTTTTGATGTAATTTGGCGGTTAGGTTCAAAACCAAAAGACAAATATTTTGGTAGAGTCATAGGATTCATCGGTCAGGGTCAAGGGTCAAGGGTCAAAGGTCAATGAACTTTGCGTCAAACCTTCAGTTACATGTAGGAGTGCTAACTGTTGATATAATTAGGTTGTTATCTCCTACATAGGGGGCGCACTGGGCGGAGGCGTACCCATTGACTGCGCGCAGTCAAACTTTTCTAGTTTTAGTTCAATTTTGGGCATCAACAAAAACACTGACTTAACAGCACCAATGTCTAAGGCATAGCACACAACATCTGATTATAGTATTTCACATTTCAACATTCACATCTCAAAATTTGCATTTTTTCCTCATTTTTTGGCATCACCATCCTCACGAAGATCAAACTTGTTTTGTTTTCTGTGCATGTAAAGTCCTGTATGCATAACTATTTATGTGCCATGATAGTGCGTCACATACACATCTTAATGCAATTGGCTATGCAGGACCTCCCTAAGCCATGAAAGAAATGTAATCCTTTCTTTAATTGGACCATATTTATTTGATAGGCACAGTGGTTAGGCCAGCCATGATGTACAGGCTTGAGACGGTACCTTTCACAAAGAGGCAGAAAAGGAGAGTATAGATGTGGCAGAGTTGACAATGTTTCAATTTTCTTTGGGAGTGACAAGAAGGGACAAGATTAGGAATGAGTTTGTGTGAGGGGTAGCAAATGTGGGATGGTTTGGGGATAAAACAAGAGGGAAGACTGTAGTGTTTTGAACATGTCCAAAGGAGAGATGTTGAGTACATGTACTGTATAGGGAGACAGATGTTGGAAATGGTGACGTGCCACTAGGAAAAAATAAGAGTGGTAAGACCAAAAAGGTTTGTGGAGGTGGTAAGACAGGTATGAGGGTGATATTGTCTGACAGAGGAAATACCACACAATAGATTGCAGTGGAAGGTGTGCATTCACTGTTGCAACCCCTAATTTTATGGTAATAGGTGAAAGAGAGAAGAAGAATTCAATGGGCTTGTTGGGGAGCGTGACTTAATTGTTGTAAGATGATATTTCAGAAAACAGGTACAATCTTTTTTTAACACAATTGTAACTTCTGTTGTAAGGTAAAAGGTACGGAAGAAGTTACAACAGTTTGTTTTATTTGTGTAGAATACAACCCCTGGGCTTATCTCAAAAGGTTGTGTAATGGAAAGGCATTGTAACAGACCCATTTGAGACAAGCTGTAACTCCACCCCCCCCTTCCCCTACCCCACACTTGTCGTGGAATAGTGTGTTGGTCATTACTCAATGCCCCCTTTTGAGACAACCAAGTGGGGGGGGGGGGGTGTGAGGGTGAGATTGAATATGTATATCAGCACACCACTCCATACCGTACCCTTTTGACCCTTTCAACATAAGCCAAAATCCAGGTTTGTTAGCCCTAAGATGGAGTATTTTATTTTCACTGGTAATGTAATGTAATCAGCTCGTGTCTTGTTTGTTTAAACAGTAAAAAGTTCAATTTTCTTCATTTGAAACACTTTTGAAGTCAGTTCATTATTGTCATAACCTAGCCCATATACCGAATCAAGACCACCTAGTCCCATTGTGAAACCCCAATCACTTTACTCTCAGATGTTGATCCTCTCTCTGACAGACAAGCCCAGCAGGCAAACTGATGACATCATCTTTTAGCTGTTGGTTAGAACCAATTTAAACCTCTTACCCTTGACCCATAAACCCAATCAAAACCTCTTAACCTTCACCCATAAACCCAATCAAATCCCATAAACATCACCCATAAACCCAATCAAAACCCCATAACCTTGACACATAAACCCAATCAAAACTCCATAACCTTCACCCATAAACCCAATCAAACCCCATAACCTTGACCCATAAACCAATTAAAACCCCATAACCTTGACACATAAACCAAATCAAACCCCATAAACATCACCCATAAACCCAATCAAAACCCCATAACCTTGACACATAAACCAAATCAAAACCCCATAACCTTGACACATAAACCCAATCAAAACCCCATAACCTTTACCTATAAACCCAATCAGACCCCATAACCTTGACACATAAACCCAATCGAAACACATAACCTTCACACAAACCCAATCAAAACCCCATAACCTTCACCCATAAACCCAATTAAACCCTATAACCTTCACCCATAAACCAATCAAAACCTTGTGACCTTCACCCATAAACCCAATTAAACCCTATAACCTTCAACCATAAACCCAATCAAAACCCCATAACCTTGACACATAATCCCAATCAAAACCCCATAACCTTGACCCATAAACCCAATCAAAACCCCATAACGTAGCCACATAAAACCAATCAAAACCTCATAACCTAGTCCCATAAAACCAATCAAAACCTCATAACCTAGCCCCATAAACCCTATCAAAACCCTATAACCTAACCCCATAAACCCAATAAAAACCCCATGACCTTCACACATAAACCCAATCAAAACCCTATAACCTAGCCCCATAAACCCAATCCAAACCTCATAACCTAGCCCCATAAATCCAATCCAAACCTCATAACCTTCACCCATAAACCCAATCAAAACCCTATAACCTAGCCCCATAAACCCAATCCAAACCTCATAACCTAGCCCCGTAAATCCAATCCAAACCTCATAACCTTCACCCATAAACCCTATCAAAACCCTATAACCTAACCCCATAAACCCAATCAAAACCCTATAACCTAGCCCCATAAACCCAATCCAAACCTCATAACCTAGCCCCATAAATCCAATCCAAACCTCATAACCTTCACCCATAAACCCAATCAAAACCCTATAACCTAGTCCCATAAACCCAATCAAAACCTCATAACCTTCACCCATAAATCCAATCCAAACCTCATAACCTTCACCCATAAACCCAATCAAAACCCTATAACGTAGTCCCATAAACCCAATCAAAACCTCATAACCTTCACCCATAAATCCAATCCAAACCTCATAACCTTCACCCATAAACCCAATCAAAACCCTATAACGTAGTCCCATAAACCCAATCAAAACCTCATAACCTTCACCCATAAATCCAATCCAAACCTCATAACCTTCACCCATAAATCCAATCCAAACCTCATAACCTTCACCCATAAACCCAATCCAAACCCTATAACCTAGTCCCATAAACCCAATCCAAACCTCATAACCTTCACCCATAAACCCAATCAAAACCCTATAACCTAGTCCCATAAACCCAATCAAAACCTCATAACCTTCACCCATAAATCCAATCCAAACCTCATAACCTTCACCCATAAACCCAATCAAAACCTCCTTACCCCAATGTGTAATCCAAACAGGGTTTGTACAGGTCAGGGAATTTGAAAATGCTTTTTCTAGTAGCAAAAAGTCGGGGAGAGTCGGGGAATTCATCAAATTCTTCTGGAAAGTCAGGGAAAATAATTATTCATGATATTCTTAGAATGATCCGTGATTGAGAACTTGCTAGTAAATTATGATGATGTATTTTTACACACTTTAAGATTGTAAAAACAGTCATGGAAGTCAGGGAATTTTGAAAATGTGTAAGTGTACGAACCCTGCCCAATCTCTTTACTCTCAGACTTCCATCCTCTCTCTGACAGACAAGCCCAGCATGCAAACCGATGACATCATCTCTAAGCTGTTGGCTGAAGCCATTGAGTCTGAGGTCCACATTGGGACACCCAAATCTGCCCTCGCACTGTCCAGGTATGTCATCATCGTTATCATTATCATCATCATCAACATTATCATCATCATCATCATCATCATCATCATCATCATCAACATTATCAACATTATCATTATCATGGAGTTAAAGTCGACACGGAATTATGCAAATTCAGAGTTAAACGTAGGATAACTCTGACGATTTAACTCCCAGTTGTCTACACGTTCGGACTTAGCCTCTGGGCGATCCCGGAGTCCCTTAGAGTCTCAGGAATTCGGAGTCAAACCGAGATTCGTGAGCATGAAATTCAGACATACCTCCGAAGATCTAACCCTGAGAAACCTCAGGATTAAGTCGGAAGACTTGCGAGATAGCTCAGATTCCCAAATTGACGCGTAAGCTACACACATCGCTCGGAGCTTAAAGGACGATGATTGGGAACACGTGAAATTGCCTCCAGAACCATATATGAGTTGGGACATACCTGAAGTATACACTAGCTGAAGTGTTTATTTTGGATGGAAGGATTTGTCTTGAATTTATTCACTTGAAGAGAATCAAGCATGGGCAAACCAGTATTTCACTAATCTTGTTCACCAATAGAGATTAATCAAAACCAGCTATACAACACATTTGCATATCACAATGAATATAATTGATAAATAAATTTAGTTCGTTTAAAACGAGTCAACGTTTGCCCACTAAACTGTCACAGCTGAATCCTTGTATCGATCAATTTGAATACATTATGAAATGGTCTATTGCATAATTTTGGTTGAAAATGGGTAAAATCAATTCTAAAAAAACCCCTGTCTCAACAGGTTATCAAAGGTCACATAGCTTTTCTGGACAGGTCATTTAACCCTAAAAGGCCCCCTAGACGTTTCGCGTAATTACTTTGAAACGCATAATGGTAATACCGCACAATTCTATGACTTTTTTCTCTGAAGTCTTGCGCTACTTTTGAGCGACCGTGCTGAAATTTGGCATGCAGGTTCCTTTCAATGTAAACTCTAAGTCTGTATTTTTAAAAAAAAAAATCAATCTCTAATTAATATGAATTAATTATGCAAATTTATGCATGAAATATGATTTTCATATGAAACACTCAATTTCACTTGAAATATTGTAATTTTTTGCAGAAGTGATCTTTGCGACCTTAATTAGTTTTCATCATTTAAAAACTTCAAAAGTCATTTTTTTCCTTATGTATTTCTTTGTTTTTCGAATTTCTTATGTTTTATTTGTTTTTGTAAATTTTTTATTGTTTTTTTTCATGAAATTTATTGCAGACCATTTTAAAACCAAAATTAGATGAAAAGTTATTTTGAAGGTCAATTATTATAGAAAATAATGACCTTGTCTGAATCGGTCATTTAAGGTCACAGAGCTTGTCTGGACAGGTCATTTACCGTCATTTAACATATCTCGCCATGTTGACATATAACTTTTTATAAGTCGACTTGGCGATATAATGTATCTCGCCATGTCGACATGCAATTTTTTAAAAGTTGATTTGGCAGGATAACATTTCTCTCCAAGTCGACTTGGCGAGATAATGTTTCTCGCCATGTCGACATAATTAGGCTATTAAGTCGACGTGGCAAGATAATATCTCGCCATGTCAACATAATTAGGCTATTAAGTCGACACAGCAAGATAAAGTATCTCGCCATCTCATCAACTAGATGGCACTTAAAACGCTCCGTAAAAGACTAATTGTAATGTTACTTTTTTTCAGCAGAGAGCAGCAATATGACAAGTATGGTTTTGCCAATGAAGACTATATTGATGTAGATGATGACAACTCACTCGTATCTCAGGCTGCCAAGCTACAGAGACGATCTGATGAAATCAGGGTTTGTACTTCCTGTAGTTGTTTACACATTTTGATAAAACCATCACAAATCATCTAATTTCATCATTAAACTCATAAAGGCACAATTTAACATTGATCACGATAAAAAAAATGAAATCTAACACCATAAATTTGTTCACTTACCCTCAGAACACATGGTTAGACACCAGCTTCAGCTGTATTTTTTTTTGAGACATGGAGGCTATCTTGTATTTTCAGTTCTTCCAGCCGAGTAGTCTGAAATGTGCATTGCGTTTTCTTTTTCTTTTGTCCTGCCCTCCGGAGGTGTGAGCGAATTTAAGTGATCCAAATAATGTTGTCCGTTACAAATGTTAAAGTTCATGTGCAAGATAATCTTATAACTTGACAACTTCTGGTCCAATTGCAACCAAACATGGGTGATATACACTATGGGTAACTATGGGTACCATCAGATTATAATGCTGTCAGTGGTCACATGGTCTGGTCAAAGATCATTTGAGGTTAAACATTTACATTTACCTGCAAGACTTTCTCATGACAAATTACTTTGCAACCGTCGCTCTCTATTGAATTGAATTTGGAAAGTAGATTCACTTGGGGGACCTTCCTGTATAGGTGCCTTCGGAAGTCACATGGTGGCTGAAAATTTAGGCGCCAAGAATTTTTATTTTCCTCACGGCCAAATTGGGTGTTACATACCTTCCATTTGTAAAAGGTGTTTGAACACCCAAAACACCCATCCACCCCCACCTCCTGTGTATGCCAATGCTAAGAGACAACTGGCTTCTAAATAAACCCCCAAAATATACTATTTCATTCAAAATAAGCCTCTGTCCCATAAAATACAATTTTTACAAGCCAATCCTCCCTATCAGTGTATGAAGTAGACCTAGTTTTCACTTGTCTTGTGTCTTACAGTCCAAGACTGAACTAGACCTGTTTTTCACTTGTCTTCTACCTTACAGTCCAAGCCCCTCCCAAATGGGTAAGACCTAGCCCTAGTTTTCACTTGTCTTCTGCCTTACAGTCCAAGACCCCTCCCAAAGGGGTAAGAACTAAACGTAGTTTCACGTGTCTTCTACCTTACAGTCCAAGACCCTCCCCGAAGGGTTAACAACTAGACCTAGTCTTCACTTGTCTTCTACCTTACAGTCCAAGACATTTCCCAAAGGGGTTAGAACTACAGTGCGTCTCAAAAAAAAACTTTACACTTTTGAAATGGCCCCCAGATAAAAAATTGTTTCAAATTTTTGGTAAATTTTTATATATATGGAAAGCTAAAAATCTCTTCTTTCATATGACACTAAAAGGTCTGATATTGTTTCATGCTTGAGTGAGCAATGCCCACTTTTGTAAAGGACATGAAAATTAGGTTGCGCAGGAATTGGCTATCCATTGTAACAAAAGATGCAAACACTCTTTGATGTGTGGAGCTAGGTAGGGATTGGGATATGTAAATTAAATATCTTAGTAACTGAAAACATGAAAGACTGCCGTATTGGGGTAAAGGGGTAATGGGGTACGGGGTAATGGGGGTGACAGGGTGGTGGGAATGGGATGTGGGGGTGGTAAGATGTGGGGATGGTGGGGGTGGGGGTTTAGGTAATTCTAAGTTCTAACACACCACCACCTCTCCCACCACCCCTACACCCCACACCCCATCACACCACCACCCCACCACCCTCACATCCCACCACCCCATTACCCCGTACCCCACTACCCCTTTACCTCAATACGGTAGGTAGTCTTCCATGTTTCATTCACTAAGATATTTAATTTACATGTATCCCAATCCCCAGCTAGCCCCACACATAATCAAAGAGAGCTTATATCTTCTGTTACAATGAATTGCCAATTCCTGCGCAACCAAATTTTCATGTCCTTTACAAAAGTGGGCAGTGCTCACTCAAGCATGAAACAATTTCAGACTTTTTAGTGTCATATGATAGAAGAGACTTTCAGCTTTCCATATATAAGAAAATTTTCCAAAAATTGAAAATAATTTTTAATTTGGGGGCCATTTCAAAAGTGTAAAGTTTTTTTTGAGACGCACTGTAGAGCCAGGTTTCACTTGTCTTCTACCTTACAGTCCAAGCCCCTCCCCAAAGGGGTAAAAACTGGACCTAGTTTTCACTTGTCTTCTACCTTACAGTCCAAGACCCTCCCTAAAGGGTTAACAACTAGACCTAGTCTTCACTTGTCTTCTACCTTACAGTCCAAGCCCCTCCCCAAAGGGGTAAAAACTGGACCTAGTTTTCACTTGTCTTCTACCTTACAGTCCAAGACCCTCCCCAAAGGGGTAAGAACGAGACCTAGTCTTCACTTGTCTTCTACCTTACAGTCGAAGACCCTTCCCAAAGGGGTAAGAACTAGACCTAGTCTTCACTTGTCTTCTACCTGACAGTCCAAGACCCTCCCCATAGGGGTAAGAACTAGACCTAGTCTTCACTTGTCTTCTATCTTACAGTCCAAGACCCTTCCCAGAGGGGTAAGAACTAGACCTAGTCTTCACTTGTCTTCTACCTTACAGTCCAAGTCCCTCCCCAAAGGGGTAAGAACTAGACCTAGTCTTCACTTGTCTTCTACCTCACAGTCGAAGACCCGTCCCAAAGGGGTAAGAACTAGACCTAGTCTTCACTTGTATTCTATCTTACAGTCCAAGACCCTTCCCAAAGGGGTAAGAACTAGACCTTCTTTTCACTTGTCTTCTGCCTTACAGTCCAGGAGGTCTAATGTTGAAGTCTCCAGAGCTGTTAAGTGGGAAAACTATCTGGTTGCTCATCCAGAAAAAGACCTTGTGAGAACGGTAAGTCCATTTTTCTTTCTTACTGTCTCTGTCACTTTGTTGAAATAGATGACAATACTTGATACAGTTAAATATCTACTTATCTATCTCATCAGTCTATTGATCTCTATTATCTTTACTTTTTCTCAACTTATCTATCTTATCTCTACATCTCTTTCAACCTATCACTTATTTAATCATTTAATCCATTTATTGTGGCAACCTGTGTCATCTATCTCCCAATTATATCCCTTATAATAATAAGTCTACATACATAATTATAGTTATATTGTGCACATTCTATATACATGTAACTTCATTCAAATGAGCATTACAAATTTAATTAAACCATCATGGGCCAAAAAACGAACAAACATCTATCCCATAATTGACTATCTGTATAGGCACATCTTAGTAGTATGATGACTGTTCTTTTGTTTGTTTCCATGGTTACAGCCAGAATTAAAATCTCTCATTAGAGGAGGTATACCTCACGAGTACCGGGCAAGAATATGGAAATGGTAAGATGCACAAAGGACTTCTTCAGTTTGTTTGTTTGTTTTTCTTTATTTTTTATTTATTTATTTTTGTGTTTGTTTGTTTGTTTTTGTTTATTTTTTTGTTTATTTATATATATTTTTTGGTTTGTTGGCCAATGACAATGCCAGCAAGCCAGAGTTTCTTGTATTTGCATACCGAGGGAGGTGTTGTGCATGTTTGACACTCCTCTTTTTTTGATTGCACATCATTGTATCTACAAGCAAAGAAACAAACCCTTTATATCCATCCATTTATTTATTGATAAATGCTCCAATTAATAACCAGTATACAGGCAAAATGATCATCAAACTTATAATCTCTGAAGAAGGCTTGCTTGTTGTACACGTAGACAATTTAGTTATATCAGAAAATTTGTGCCAACAGTATGTTTTACATTGTGATTTATAAAACAAATAACCACTAAACAAGATACAACGTATTTTATTTTTTATAAAGTAAGTCTTCATGATTCCTGCCAAAATGCACCAGACACCAGTCAGTCTCCGTGAGAAGTTCACTGAACTGAATCGGTCCAGTAGTATTATGTCAATATTCATGTATTGGTCTTTAAATAATAATCTGCATTAGATGAAAGCATAAAATGTGTCATGTTCGTGAATGCATGTGGTAGACATTTGTTAATATATTTCACGTATCACACAGGGTGAACACCCATGCACTGTAAGGGTCTGAAAGTAGACATCTGTGATATTTCAGTTCAATTCAAAATCTAATGGTCACTATAATTCCACTAAAATTAAATCTCCAGCTCCTTTACTTTGCTTTTAAAGGGTTCTTTTCTTTCCATTCACCACTGTATTTACACAAAGCTCTTTTTAGGCATGCAGAAGAGATGCCTTTTGCTGCTTTTAAAGACACTGTATAACATTGTGGAAGCCCCATTTATAAGCATTGTCAAACTTTTCTATCTTACATCATCTGACAGTCTTCAAATTGACAAACACCCTAGAACACCAAACTTCAGACAGTTATGCTATCACTCATAAAATACGATCAGATATAAGTCAGTGCATGAATTATTGGCAGCAGATGAACATTTTGCAACACAGCAGTATGGGGGGAAACTGGAATGTTTGCTTAAAGATTGGGTTATTGATTTGCAGGGATGTGCAAAGTCCATTACTTCCCTTCATTATCAATACCAAACGGTAGTTTAGTACTTACAAATGGTGTGTTGAAAGTCTGAGATCCATACGTCATGAATTTGTTGTTTTATACGAGAAAAACTAATAACGACATGTTACCAGAATGTTGTTCTTTCTGTGAGTTTCAATTTTGCTCAAAATGCGAATTGCGGTTACTGTGCACCGTAGCAAGACGAGAGCAGCCCTCTGATTGGCTAACGGATATCGCCTGCGCGACCTTTGGCTAACGGCTGATCGGACCATTTTGGAACGGCACGTGCACGTTTGACGTCGCAGATTTTTTTAAATTTGCTCCTGAGCAAATGGAAAAAGGATGAAGTTTAACCGTCCAGATTTTCACCAAAACTCAATATTTTACCCTAAGTCTCTATGAGAGGTGTTTATTTATATTAATCTTCACATTGGATATGATTTCAGCTGATTTGATTCATATAGATGTTTTTTGACGTGCAAATCAATAACCCAATCTTTAATGGTTTTCACTTTTGAAAAGCACAAGTGTGACCGCCCAGCTCCAAACCAACAAAAAGTAGCCGATTATGCATTTGGATTGACCAACTCAAATTTTCAAAGTTTGTCTTATCTAAAAAAGTAACCTTTTTAGCTCACCTGAGCCAAAGGCTCAAGTGAGCTATTGCAATCGCTTTTCGTCCGTCGTCCGTCGTGCGTCGTTCGTCGTGCGTCGTGCGTCGTGCGGTGTGCGTCGTGCGTCGTGCGTAAACTTTTACACATTTTCAGCTTCTTCTTCAAAATGCATGATTGGATTTGGCCCAAATTTGGCAGGAATGATCCTTAGGGGGTGGGGATTCAAGGGTCCTCAAATGGTACACCTGGTCCCCCTGGGGGCCCAGGGGCAGGGCCCTGAAGGGCCAAAAGTAGGTAGTTTTCAAACATCTTCTTCTCCAGATCCAGAAATAGTTTAGGTAAGCCACTTTGTGTGTAGATACCTCTATATGTGCTTCATTAATGTTCCTCATGACAATGCCCAGGGTGGCCCGGTTTGGCCCCTAAAGGGGGCAAAAGTTTGGGATGGGACCCTATGGGAATAATTCACATTCACATCAATGGATTTAGACCAAACTTGGTGGGAATGATCCTCATTGGGAGGGGATAGAGGGTTCCTGGAATGGTACACCAGGCCCCCCTGTGGGCCCAGGAGACAGGGCCCATAAAGGCCCAAACTAGGTAACTTTCTAACCACAAGCCCATTAGTAACCAAACTTGGGTGGTAGATGCGTAACAGGGACCTCAATGTAATTTGGGGGTCAAAGGTCACATATGTAGGTCAAAGGTCAAATGAAGTTAAATGTTTCTTTGGTTGTTATTGGCCCATTTGTGACTAACTTTGATGGTAAATGCTACATGTATATTGTATAGTGACCTCAATGTTAAATTTGGGTCAAGGTCACATAAGTAGGTCAAAGGTCAAATGTTAAGATACTAGGGTGTGCCTTGATTTTATAAAAATGGATGTCAGAATTTAATTAAACTTGGAAAAATCAGCTATACATGTATGGCAAGGGGATACAAAGTTTTCCAACTGGTTCATTTGGCTATGTGGGTGCCTAGATATTAGGCTCCAAGGGCCAAAACTATACGTATAGCTGATGTTTTTTCTATGGGTACCATAGAGAGTTTGCGAGAACTCAGGTGAGCGTCGTGCCCCCCGGGGCTCTTGTTTCTTTCTACTGTCAAAATTTTGTGGCTTAAAACGAAACTGAAACCGAGATATTGGCAGTTTTTCTGGACCACATTTTTTCGGACAGGTGCTTCCGCATGGCGCACCTGAGTGAACGTAATCTTTCAATCCTCTTTTCTCCCTTTACTGTGACACTGCACCTCCTAACTCTCTTGTATTTCAATCACGTTTTGAATGGGTTAGGATGGTCCAATTATAACTAGTTAAATATCATTTCAAAGCTAAGGGCCTACATACTCTTTAAAATTACGAAGAAAAGCAAAAATTAATTTTGGTCTACTTTTTGTGGGTTTTGAGCTGGGCGGTCACAAATGATTGTTTTGATCAAAATCTCACTTTTTTGACCAATGTTAATGAGATTTGGGACACACATTGGTTTTGGGTTGAAGGTGTGCAAGATGAATTTTTTGAATGTTTTCGAAACTGCATTGCCATGTTAACAGCATGTTCTGGCAATAAGTCAGCAACTTGTTGAGGCAGGGGTATTAATTACCTTCAGTGATATTTCTGGTTTGTTTACGTCTTTGTTTACTTCTTTGTTTGTTTGCAGGTGTATTGATCAACGTGTCAGGAAGGATCAAGAGACAACGGGACCTGGTTATTACCAGAGGCTTCTCAACAGCAAGGTAAGAGGATGCAGTTTCCATAGCAACAACCAAATCAGTCATACTTAGCTTAGCCCTGTAATGAGCAAGTTCGTAGTTTGTAGATGGAACAATTGACCTCATAATACCAAATATTTTTGAGGACTGGTTACCATTTGACCACAACCATTCCTGAAGTCAAGGCTGCAAGAATTGCATTTGTTACATTCCTTTGAGAAGACACCTTCACCTGTCACATTCCTGAAAATAAATCGTGTGCATGGATACGGTAATTATCAAATAGCTCTCACATGGAACTATCCACTTTTTTGGTGGAGGCCATGGCTGCCACATTTTTCTGAAAACATGGGGAGGGAGTGGCAAAAGTGGGGAGGGAGCACATTAACACACGTCACTTGCATTTATGCATGCATCGTTGCGCACGTGGTAAGTGAGTTGTACATGCTTACAACGTACAATCTCTGTGCAATTGCCATGCTATAGTATGGAGGTTGTACCTGCAAGTGCTGCTCACGTACGGTGTCCTTACTCACTCGCATGTTGTAAGTGCGTGCAAGTGTGATGAACTTGAGTTTTTCTGCCCGTGCTAGGGATGAATCTGGAGCCCGAATGTAGCCCGAACACAGCGAAAATTTCTCATGCACTAAACACTAAAAGTACTATGGAGTGTCTGCGTGCTCCCAAATCCGTACTGAGGCGGTACTTACCATGTATGGATCCCCAAATTTTACCCATGTTTTTGCAAGTAGACAGCACATACTTGCAAGTCTGGCAGCTTAGGACCACGTCTAAAGCAAGACATAGGACCTGCTTTTCTGACGCTGGTGGCGGCAGCAGTGGTGGTGGCTGCGTCCATATTAAAAACATAACCAAGGTCAAGTTTTTGAATTTTTGACATAATTTTGAAAGTATAAGTCACTATGTATGGTTTGGAACTTGGACATAAGGGTTATGAAGTGTCAGTAATCATTTGAGTAGAATTTCAGGTCACAGAATCCAGATCAAAGTCATTTCAGGGCTACAGACTTAGACTGTGTTGTGGAGTCAGTTTGTCCTTTATTTCTTGGCAGATTTTGATTCTGATTTCTTAAATTGAAATGAAGTAGGTGAGGCCTTCAAAATTTATAAATTATGGTAATCAATGCAATTTCATTCAAAATCACAAAAATGCTACATAATTTCTTGGTAGATTTTAATTCTTTTTGTTTTATCAGATACGGCCTAGTAAGGGCTTCTAAACTTGTACACAGAAGTTGGGAGATTATCAGTAATGATAATTAATGCAAATTTATTAAAAACCACTAGAAATGATACTATTACTGTGTATGCCGAATATTTTGCGGTGGTTTTATTTCGCGAATTTCACGACTTACTGAACACGAAAATTTTCATTTCCTTATATTTCTGTACAAAGTGAATGCAAATACAATAAAATCGTGAAAATATACTCTCGCCAATTCCCCGTCATGAAGCAAAATCGCAAAAATATATGGATGCGAAATATATGGCGTATACAGTATGTTATTTCTAGGCAGATTTTAGTTCTGTTTGTTTTATCTGATAGAGCTCGGTAAGGGTCTCAAAACTTCTACACTGAATTTTGAATATTGATTATGCTAATTTATGTATGTTTATTCAAAACCAATGAAAAATGACAAAAATGTGAATTCTCATTTACTTTTCTGACGTTACTCAGACTCATAAAGCTAGGTCAGGGCATCCAAACTTTTCCACAGAAATTTGACATTCATCAGTTATGCTAATTTAAAACAATTAATTCAAAATCACATTGTGCAAAATTGTAATTACAAACTGGCTTATTCTACCAAGTTTGAAGGTATAAAATTTTGTATTCTTCAAACAGAACTGACTTTCTAGCTTCTGTACCATAATCAAGATTCTCAAACAGTATTTTTTCTCCGACATTACTTTTAAGTGTATTTATGAAGGGTTTGACTAACTTTAAAAACAGAGTTCTTGATTTGCACAAGTTACCTTTTTGGTTCATATATGATCCAGTGGAAGAAAGAAATATGGGGGTGACAAAAAAGAAACGAGACTGTGACAGCCCCACGCCCATGAAGCAGTGTCAGTCGATCCGCCGTCCATGTCACTGTTGCCCAACATCTCAAAAACATTCTGCTATAATATTGCTCACCGATCTCACTCTGTGCCCCTTCCTCGGGCTGTTTAGTGGCACGCCCCTGCTTCGCCCTGTCACGATATGAGAAATATGAGCGGGGAATCAATCTGAAGTTCCTGGGTCAGTTGGGCAGGTGCCCAGCTAGTATCTTGAGCTTCTCCATGAGAAAATCCTGCCGACAACATTGCATTTCTCCATAAGCCTCCAGGAGAAGCTCGAGACACTCGGTTGGCCCCTACCCACCTGAACCAGGAACCAAATTGATTTCCCACTTCATGTTTGTGCAACCTCTACTCTAGTATTGTGACAGTGCGTAGTTGGGGCGTGCCACTTAACAGCCCGGGGAAGGGGCACAGAGTGAGATAGGCGAATAATATTATAGCAGAATGTTGATGAGATGTTGGGCAACACAGGGACATGGGTGGTGGGTTGATTAACATTGCATCATGGGCGTGGCTGTCAGTCTCGTTTCTTTTTTGTCACACCTTGTATGGTGTTCAAGATTTGGGGGTCATACGATATCTAGTTTTCAAATTATGAACAATAGACCGAGGCCATTTGTTCAAGTTGTGTGTGTAGCATATTCTGGATTTCAGGGGCTGGCTGTAGCTTACACCCACTAATTGTTAAATTGTGAAAAATTCACCTGTTTCTGCAAAGCTGGGGCCATTTGACACTGGTCTTGCTTTTACCTATGTTTATTTTCGACCTGGTACAAGCTCTGATTAGCAGGGAATATGTGTTCACCTAAAGATTCAAGAATACTGTCTGGCAACCAACCTAGTATAACGGTCACGTTAATTCAAATATTTAATATACGTGTCATAACGACGCATGTATTCAAATTGAGATTTTAATGGTTATTATTTTCTGTAATTGACGTTTCTGCCCCAAGGTCTTGTGAGAGGTGAAGATAAGTATGAGTGGTTACATTACGAATGATTATAGCCCCTTTCCTGGATTGAGCTCATTTTGGGGTGTGCAAATCCTGAAGACAATCTATAAATGTATGTGTGTTTGTTTCATCCACAGAGTTTCAAGTCTAGTCCTGCTACAAAACAAATTGAGCTGGATTTACTGCGTACTTTGCCAACCAACCGTCACTATGACAACCTAGAGTCTCAAGGGGTAAGTGAGCCTTAGAAGCCTAGTCAGGCTGGGCTTCTCTGGCTATTCTATTTGGGGGGGGGGGGTGAATCCTTACAATTTGGGCGTTGCATTAAAATCACTATAGTACCCAATGCACTTGGTTCAGTAGTTTCATTTATTTTGGTCACTCACATTCTATTCTTATTTTAATCTACGTTTTTGTTGTTGAACGCACCGCCTAGTTACTGTAATAAGACCAGAACTGCCCTGGAAAAATCGGGACGGTTGGCAGGTATGTGTACAGTATTTAACCCATTGGAGACGATTTGATTTCACTGTAAAACGCATTTTCCATAGACTTCAACACGAGTCAACTCTTATTTAGTCTCCAATGGGTTAAGGCTAATTTTTGCAGGTTATGTCACTGTATGGTGTTCTTCACATAAATATAAAGGAGGTAACTTGCAGGTATTGTTTGTAAGTCAGTCCTTTATACCTCTAAGTTCTCAGTATATCACCATGAGTGGAAATCTCTCTGAAAATCATGTGGGTGGGGGGGGGGGGTGAAACATATCACCACAGCATAGACATGAGTGGAAATCTTTCTGAAAACCAAGTGGGGTGGGGGGGGGTGCCAACATATCACCACAGCATAGACATGAGTGGAAAGCTGTCTGAAAACAGGTGAAGGGGGGTGGGGGTGCAACATAATCACCACAGCGTAGATTTAGTCAAAATCTGTCTGAAAATCGGGGGGGGGGGGGGGGGGGGCGGTGCAACATATCACCACAGCAATAGAAGACATGAGTGGAAATCTGTCTGAAAACCAGGAAAGGAGGGGGTGCAACATAATGTGACAAGCAAAACAATTTTGGTCTTCACTCCCATCATCGGGTTGTTTTTGGATTTAAACCGAACTCGGTGAGAATGATCCTTCGGGGGAGTGTTCCTGAAATGGTACACATGGCCCCCCTGGGGGCCCAGGCGGCAGGCCCATGAAGGCGAAAACTGGGTAACTTTCTATCCACAAGCCAATTTGTAACCAAACTTGGGTGGTAGATGCATAACAGGGACCTCAATATTATTTGGGTGTCACAGCTCACATATATACATGTACATGTAGGTCAAATGTCAAGTGAGGTCAAATGATATATACATGCAATTTTCTGCTGGGGTCAGTATCAGCCCATTTGTAACTAACTTGAATGGTACATGTAGGGACCTCAATGTTAAACAGGAGTCAAAGGTCACATACGTAGGTCTATTATGCTGCCCTCCCCCCATTACAAAAAGGCATAACTGACATTTTTTTTTCAAAATTGAGGTATATAGTGTCATGGGGGGGGGGGCAGTATATGGCTAGGTGATACAAAGTTTTTCAACTGATTCATGTTGCTCCATTGGTGCCTAGATATTAGGCACCAAGGGCCAAAACTATGTAAAACTGTTGTTTTCTCTATGGGCACCACAGAGAGTTTGTGAGATCTCAGGTGAGCATCGTGCCCCCTGGGGCTCTTTTTTCTTTCCCCTGACTTTAAACTTTGTTTCAATTTGTCTTTCAGATTCCCAAGTTGCGCAATATTCTTCTTGCATACAGCGTCCACAATCCATCCATTGGCTACTGTCAGGTAAGAAAGGGGTTGGCGCCAGGGTAAAAATCTTGTTTTTTTTTTGGGGGGGGGGGGAGAACCTGTTCTACAACCAAAATGTGAAGCAAGAAGCCCAAAACAATGGTCACTAGGTCTGGAATAATACTGATCTATAGTACAACGCAATGCGATTGTGCCTCAATACATTCTTTTGCAGGAAATGTTTGGTGGGGGGTGTAAACTTTTCCAAACATACACACACAAAATTGATTTTCATCACTTTGCAAACTTTGCAATGCCCAGGCTTACAGTTTCCAAATTACATAAATTTTGTTTGTTCATGCATATCAGCAAAAATATTACTATATAATAATATTACTATGCAATGCAACTCTTTTTGCCAATGCTTTTAAGTTTTAGATTTTTATTCTTAATCATTTAACTCATTCATTGCAGGAAAAAAAAAATCTGCAACAAATTTTGCCCCCCCCCCCCCAAAAAAAAAAAAAAAACTTCACACCAACAAAATATTGAAGCAATATCCTAAGAAAGAGTAATTATAGTAAAGATATTATCTTGGGTTGAATTGAAGTGATATGATTATGAGTAATTTATTTTACTGGTACAAATGTTTAATGTGGTTGTATTGAATTCCAGGGTCTGAATAGGGTGGCAGCCATAACTTTGCTCTACTTGGAAGAAGAAGATGCTTTTTGGTAAGTGGAGTGAAGATTTCCTAAATTTCCTAAACCCCATACCTGCCAACCGTCCCGATTTTTTCAGGGCAGTTCCTGGTCTTATAACAGTAACTAGGCAGTGCGTTCAACAACAAAAACGAAGATTATAATAAGAATTGAACATGAATGACCAAAATAAATGAAACTACTGAACCAAAATCCACATTTCCTCTACAAGGGTACGTTTTCCCCTACAAAATAACCTTAGAAAATGCAATATTTTGATCTCGATTTCTTCGTCGGAGATGGACAAAATGGACGAATATATACGGAAATTCTCTGAAATCCTTCGGGGATTTCTGAATATTTTTGACAATTGCCAAACCTCCCCTAAATCCCCTACAAATCATCAAAAACTGCCTACTTTCCCCTAACGCAAGGCCATTTTCCCCGTAGGTATCCCCTACAACCTACAGTGGGCTAAAATCCCCTATGGTAGGGGGTTTCCTCTACGAGTGGCAGCCTTGCTTGGGACCAACAAACCTGGTTTCCATACACGATGTGTGACTAAAAAGAAATGAGACTGCGACAACCATGTCCATGATGCAATGTCAATCGACCCATCACCTATGTCACTGTGTTGCCCAAAATCTCATCAACATTCTACTGTGAAATTATTCACCTATCTCACTCCTTGGCCCTTCCCTGGGCTGTTAAGTGTCACGGCCCAACTACGCCCCGTCACGATACTAGAGGTTGCACAAACATGAGGCGTGAGTCAATCTGAAGTTCCTGGTTCAGTTGGGCGGGGGTTCACATGAGTGTCTCAAACTTCTCCTGGAGGACAAAAGTGAAAATGCAATGTTGTGGGCGGTATCTTCTCCATAAGACTCCTGGACAAGCTCGAGATTGACCCAAGAACTTCACTTTGATTCCCCGCTGTATGTATGTGCAACAAATAGATTGTGACGGGGCGAAGTGGGAAGTGCCACTCAACAGCCCGAGGAAGAGGCACCGAGTGAGATACATGTACATGTATGTGAACAACATTATAGCATCATGTTGATGAGATGTTGTGCAACACAGTGACATGGGTGGTGGTGGGTCGACTGTCATTGCGTCATGGGCGTAGCTGTCACAGTCCCGTTTCTTTTTTGTCACACCTTGTACATGTATCAAATAGGGATACAAATAATTGAACAGTCCTGTAAAATGACACATTTCAAATTTGTGGCATACACACCCAACCAACTCTGATGTTACCAGTAAAGGTCACATGTAATCATGAAGCCAATCTGTGACCCGCTGGTCTTATTTAGTAAAATCATGGATTTTGCAGATCCATGTATAATGTGTATGGACACCAGTCAAACCACCGTGCAATCTGTGCCTACGCACACTAGTGTACTGGTTAGG
>JZLH01S0291657.1:10363-35563 GCA_001188425.1 Eucidaris tribuloides
ATATTTTATTCTTTTTTTTTCTTCTCTTTTTTCTTTTTCTTTTCTTTTTTTTTGCATAGCTATGTCTAGTGAATGAAAAAAGTTAAGACTATTGTCGCTTAATTTTCTACTAAAACAGTTGATCTACTGAAGTATGTAAATTTTTTGGCGTACAGAATTCAACTTATTTAATAAAACCAAAAAATAATTATAAATTGTCATGTGACATAAATGGTGGAAAAATCCTTAAAGTGTTGGATTTGTTTTTCCCATTTTGTCTATTCAGGCAAGAATTGAGGAAAATGTGGGTGTGTATTGCTTTTACATGACTATGAATTAATTTGAAATTTCACGTCAAATCATCTTGTGCAATTATTCAACTTGCACTATTTCACGATTTAAATCAAAGAAGAATTACATTATGCAGAAATTATGGCTGGTACTCCTTATGGTGACTATTTCTAATGTGCCTGATTCTCTAGGCGGCAGTGCTCATACCCGGGGCCGGGCGATTTGCCCCCCCCCCAATGCCAAAAAGACTCGCAAGATTTTCAAGACCCGGAAATTCTCTAGACATGTAATTGTAGCAAATTAACCAAAAGGCCCTGTGAGAAAAAGTATTGAGCCTTGAAGGGGCGGGGGGTTCAGAAGAAACTACAATGGGGCTGTGCATGACACTTGGTATTACAGGACTGAGTTTGGGCTTTGTACTGATTGATGGAAGTACTTGTTGCCATAGCTGGCTCATGAAAGGGCCAATGGCAGATCAGGGATTAGTCAAATGCGCTCAACAGCCAAAGTATTGAAACATATACCAAATTTACCTTGACTAGAGTGATTATTAGGCTGAAGAATTGTCTTGATTGTTGTTCGAG
The DNA here is from genome assembly GCA_001188425.1 of Eucidaris tribuloides. NCBI lineage: Eukaryota > Metazoa > Echinodermata > Echinoidea > Cidaroida > Cidaridae > Eucidaris > Eucidaris tribuloides. The sequence continues at coordinate 11,218 of JZLH01S0291657.1, forward strand.
ACAGAGCAAACAGTTTGCCGTCCTGAATTAAGCGTAAATCTATGATCACAATGAAAACAGAAACTACAATAAGTGTGATGCATTGAACCTCTTTCCTTTGCTTATTAGAGGACTCGGTACTTGGCGCTATGTACTGCATTGATGGAAATACTGCTATACATAGCTGGGCTGCTGAAAGCGCAATGTAGAATGGATTATCGTCAAATGCCTAGAAAATGTATTAACATTACAACATGCACTAGAGTGATTATCTGGCTGGCAGGCAATGGTCTCGTTTTGATTCGAGAATAGAGCACACAGTTACCATCCTAAAAAGTAAATCGATGATCAATTGAGCCCATACTTTAACCGTTTGGCGACGATTGTTTTGCTTTACCGCATTTCCTAGACTAGGCGAGATATCTCTGTGCACTTCGTTTTCAACGGGCGGTTAAAGCATTGTCTAAACATTGTTTTGCAGTTAAAAATCTGAGCTAATGATTCCCATGCTACGTGTCTTTGTAAGGCTCTCATTGAGCCTGATAAATGTAGTTTCAAAAATGATTATAGTGCTTTTAAAGTGCGAAATCGGAAGTGACCGAATTCACCTGCGCCTTTCCACATAGACTTACTGCATAACTGCCAATCTGTTCCTATTAAATAAATATTTGTATTTTTTGGAAGAAAGGCCATTTTAACCCCGTCTGTTCCTATTTGCTCAATTTGTCTACAGGTCGTAATGTATAGATTAAGGAATGTTCAAATTTGCTCAGTTGCTGCGTTGCTAATGACATTTGATCACAATTTCAACGAAGCTTTTAAAGCTAATCGAATGATTGAAAAAACTTTGTCTGTCACTTGAAAATGGCTGCCTCATGGAAGCAATATGAGTCAGAACAGTATACCATGTATCACTACCTAGAGTGGTTATTGTGACTGGCAGGATTTGCTCTTGAATATCTATCCATCTATCTATCTATCTATTATCGTATCTGTCTGTATTCTAATCTTAGAGCAATATATGTGAAGGTATTACTGGTGTTTTATTCTTGACCTACAATCGTCTGTCTGATCCATTATCAGATTTTACCTTTTTTTTTTGCCATACCTATTCTCTATCTGAAAGACGGATCTTTGCTGTAATGTTTGTCTACTCTCAGTATTTATGATCTTGATAATATATAGTTTTTCTTTCACGTCAAAGCACAATCATTAAACACAGCAAAAAATAAATTGCATGTTTGATTATATTTTATTTGGTGGAGTGCATTGTAAACAACAAGCGTCACGAAACAGCCATGAAACAACATTAGAGTGAGAAAACTCGATGAAAATGCTACAAATAGCATATTTACGGGTTTTGTTGAAAACATATACACAACAACGGGTCTACAAAACATCACTCATAAGCAAGTGACTTACAACAAAATACAGACTTTGAGAACTATTAAGGCCATGTGCACTCTTCTAGAGAGGTTGGCCACACCACAGGCCACAATCTGTATGCGGAAAGAAACGTATTAGTCTCCCACATCGTAGTTTGCGCTCGACTCCAAATACTGCTTTTAAGCTGCCAGAACCCAAATATCAATTCACCCCCCCCTGAGTAAACAGAGAAAGGGAGAGAAAGGTGTAAGGAAGGAGGGGAAAAAAAGATGCGGAGACACTTAGTCACATGGTACAGAGATCCCGTTAATCAGGCGCACTTCAAAAGTTCAGTTCAGAGATTGTGAGATGTGCGTCTGTTCCATGGCAACGGGGTGAGTCAGAGTGTTGCAATTCTCCTGCCTTGTATTGGGCTTCAAGTGCTACCATATGGCGTCGGCGAATTGGCTGACTGTTTTTGCAGTTGTCGAAATGGCGCTTGACATTTATTGCGCTTCTTCCCATTAGGAGACTGTATACATATTATATGAAATAGTGGCAAACATTTGTTTGTGATCCATTGTTTGAAATGCGTTTGTGGTTTTGCTTTCGTATTGTGGTTATCGGATGAAGTTGACTTGATTAAGTGCCGTGTTCATTTTAGACTTCATTGTTTCTGTGTAAGTTCTTCTCTGTCAGTCGGTTGTAATAATGCATAGATGCATAATGCTTGGCATATGATTGCATATGTATGAGGATGGGGCTGAATGAGGAAGATGATGATGATGGTAGTCCTATTAATTCATGATAAGAAATTATACAGATAGTGATTTTTATATTTATAAAGATAGCAGGGTTACGTACATTGTTTTTAAAATGATGAGTAATGTCCTGAAGTACATATGATATATAATAGATAATAATAATATATTTGCAGGCACCCGTAGATCCTATGATATTGTACGTGCATATCTGTACACTAAGTGACACTCCGGCGCAGGAAAAAATGATCCTCTTGCTTCATCAAGCATTATTGGAGGAATCCTAAAAGAGTTCAATTCATCTCTCATGCCAGCATCTAGTGCGGAAGTTTCCTTCAGAGTTTGATGGATAGTTGATTCCATCAGATGATCCACATGAGATAAAGTATGCGCTTTTATAGTCACTTAAGAGTTAGTTCTGATCTTACATTTGAATATACATTCTCTTTTCTCCGCCAACAAATATTGCAAAGATACACGACATGTTCATCTTAAGTGTTATGGTGTGTCTAATGCATACCTAGCCATAAAACAGATTCGCAATGCAAGCCAGCTATTGGCAAAAGCTAATAACTACATATATGGTATATTACTCACTCCACACTTATCACCCTAAAAAATATGACATAGTAGATTGAGATCCAGCCAGTTCATACAAATGGAAGTTTGTGCAATAGTAAGTTTTGCACGCATATTTATTGTCTTACTTCTTCACCGCTACAGAGAGTTAGTTTTCTGCGAGTATCATCACAATTTCCAATTCCTACCTTCAGCTACCAATTTCAAGAACAGTCCTTGCCTGCAGGGACGTGACTGTAGCAGATTTTTTACGAAATTAATATTCATCCTCTGACTGCAGTTACTAAACAATATTTGCAAGAAATGGTGTGAGTCTTGCTTATGTGTGGATGTCTTATTCTCATTTGACCTTTTAACTATATGAACCTTCACACGTGTACTACATGCAGGCGTGGGCCGTATACGACGGTCTATGTACATGACCATACAAGTGCAGAAGTGTTTCCAGTTTATATTTGTAGGTCAATTGTTTTTGTCAGCTTCTTGAGCCCCAAACAGGGCAGTGGAAGTATAATGTACGCCAGAGGTATTTGTTTTCAGGGTCTGGTTGAGTTGAGTGATTGGTACAACATAGCGCTACATCCCACCTTACCTCCCCAAGCCCCATCTCTTGCCCCACTCCCCCCCCGCCCCATTTTATGGATAAGCTACATTGAAAAAAACATCTGTCAAACCTGTCTGTTGTCAGCCACTCAAGGCAATAGCATATGACCACTCTGCCGTGCTGGCTCACTGCAACAATTTGCATCATTTTTCGTCGAGCCATCAAGGTGCAATCCCGTCCGTTGCTATTCGCTTTTAAATTGACTTACTTTGTGACCATTGTTGCTTCGTTTGTAACCAACTTAGGATGATGGCATGCGCTTACCAGTAGACTCCATTATATTTGGGGGTCAAAGGTGATGTATTTAGCTCAAGTCACACGGCACAAATGCGCACTTTTATAGCATGTGAGGAACATTATGGCTTCACTTGTATTATTTGCACGTTAAGTGTCTATTTATTCCAATATATTTTTTGCATTCATAACAAGTATACCCTGGAATATATTGTTTACGTAGTAATAGAGATATTCTGATATTGATCCAGGGAGATTAAAGTTACAACAATGTGTTCAGTATAGGAAATAAAATCTTGGTCAACAAATGACATAAACACTCTGTACACAATTAATTTTTGTTTTGTACCAGTCAGTAATCTGCCCAATGTGTGGTACAAATAGCACTTTTTCCTTCTTTTCATGATAGCATTGCAATGCAGTCAATAGGCTTTTCACATTGACCATGGCATGGGATACATAACCTGTGGCTGATATATGACCACAAAAGATGGGTTCAGTTGGCCACTTTAGACAGGTACTTTATCATAGTATTCATCATTTTTCAGTGGCCACTATTTACAGGTGGTTGATAAGACAGAGCTAGGTTTGTACAAATTTATATAACAAGGCACATTTAGAAAGGTGTTTTGTAGCATTTTTTTTTTAGAATGACACCCTCTGTATTTTAAGATCACTAACTGCTGATCTATAATTTTTGATATTTTTAACAAACATGTCATGTTTGTTAAAAATTGTAGATCAGCAGTTTGTTCGTAAAATACAGAGGGCGTCATTTGAAAAAAAAAAATGTGTTACGAACTTACGGCACATTTTCACCTTTGTACTGTAAGTCAGCTCTTTCATTCATGTTGTAAACATTATTTGTCTTGGACATGTAACAAAACAATGCTGGAATTCAGAGCCTTGGGTATTTGTTCCAAAGCTACATGTAGTAGTGTTGCCTGAAATTCAGAAAGCAGTACTGTAGATGACAGGTCCAAATACCACTGTTATTTTTTTTTTTGGGGGGGGGGGAGGAGGACATGTGTGGTAAAAATGATAAAAAGAAAAAAAAATCAGTTGTACAGCACATTTTCACCTCTTCTGAAAAATCTCATTCATTTAATACACAAAGGTTTCTGTACGGCAGCATGCTCTCCACCATTCATTTGTCAACCTATTTTCTTCACCTTTCCCTGTGTGACAGCAGCAGAAAAGCAGATTTAAGCTTCATTGCCAATATTCTTTACCCCATCCAATTTTCTTCTTAATCTCAGTCACATGGAATGACTTTTATCCAACACCTACACAACACCTACACACTCTATAAATATTTTATCGAAATGTATAGTGTCTGTATGGTAGATTGGGTATGGAGGTTGAGTCTTATTTGAAGGCAGTGAAATATTGACTGTTTATAGTCGGCACTTCTGTCGAGTTCTTAAAGGTAAATGACATGATTGGGGGTAGTCCTCAACTTGGGCTGAAACTACTCTAGAATCAAGTAAACTATGCAAGGATTCTCCTGTGAAAATCTTGTAGTCAAACCTTGACTCATTCTAAAATAAACAATGTCAATATCACTGTAGCATGGAAACCTGCTGTGTGGCTCTCTATGGGGCTTATTTTTTTCGTCCCCGGATAAAATTAAGATACTCCTATGCTTATGCTTGATTCTCCTTAAAGGGAGAAGGCGACAGCAACTAACAGGCATAAGTTAAGAAAATTTTTGAGTTCTTGCCAACCAATCAGATTGCACGTGCACTACAGGGAGCTGACCATGCATGACCAATGCATGCCACGCGACGTGTGCTAGCCGCACCGTGGTAATGTATGCACTGTTTGAATTGATAAGCTCCTCCCCCTATAGCTGTTTCTGTAAGTTTTGTCTTAGGGTAAAATTTACAAAGACATAAAATAAACACAAATTAACTAATTCATAGGGCCTTGATGAGGGTGAGTATCACACAGTACCCCTTATTTAGGCTGTTTTTGTCACCATGTACCATAATTCTCACAATACTCACAATGTCAGTTTTATTCTTAACTTATGCCTGTTAGTTGCTGGCGCCTTCTCCCTGTAAGTAGACAAATTACAGACAAATCCTCCCAGGTGGGAGATCCACTCCTGCTAGTGCATAGTTGGTATATATTTCAACCCATTAGGTTCTTGAGGCATTTTCAAGTGTTCCCAATCATGTCACTAACCTTTAAGAATTAAAAGTTCAAAGGAGAGTTAAAGGGAAGAGCATGATTGGAATTGGTCCTCAATTTAGGACACAATGTTACTGCTGTTAAAGTCTCATAGTCAAACATTTCCTCTGTTTTGTATGATTACTATTGGAAGAAAACACTGTGACGGTCAAATTTATTGCAAAACTTTCTGTTGGTTCAAATTCATGACAAATCCTTTCAACATAGATTTCATTTTCACTCCAGCTGGTGTATACGACGGACTAAAGCTTTTGGTCTAGCTTATAGCGGGTTTGGCGAGTGGTGTAATGGTGTCGAAAAGAATTCTAGGCGGGTCTGTATGTTCCAATTCATTTGGTTCTTGAGGTATTTTTTTACTTCTTCCAATCATGTCACTGTCCTTTAACATTTGGCTGTCATAATACCATCTCTTCATGCAACTATTCTTTTTTTGTTTACCTGATTGCCCCCCCCCCCAATAATGAAATGGGTATGATCACCTGTTCTTTTCAGTTTGGATGATCATATTTCTAATTGGGGACCAAGCCAGGAGGGTGATGATAGTTCATTGCTGTTCCCTCGTTAGAACAAGTCAGTGGAAGGATACTGATTTACCAAATGCAATGGAGCTGAAAATCAAATAATGAGAATAATAAATTAATCAAACATTATGAGCTGACAATTGCAAAAAAAGTTGGATCATTTGGGTAGGTACAAGCAAAAACGCTGACAAACAGATCCCCCACTTCAAGTGGTTTCTCAACAATATGAATAGTTGAATCTGATATGCTTGTGTATTGAATATTTAAGTTTGAAAGGTGGGGGCCTGAGTTGATGGGGTGGATGGTTTATTAGTTTAATAAGCCCCCTTTGTATATCTTCATTTGAATGCCTTTCTGCACCATTGAGTCTCCATTGTCATATCTTTTGGTTAGTTGGGGTGGGGGGGGGGGGCTTTGACTAACTGTATTCCCCATGAAGTTCATGTACTCACATACATGTACATGTATACCCATCACATGTGAGTGTGCCAGCATAGATAATATGTGTTTGTAACTTTGGCAATACAACAGAATATCCTCATAGTTAGAGCCAAAGCATAAAGCTGCCGCAATTCATGTTTCACTCCTTCAAGTGCCAAAAGCTTCTGCGTATACATGTATATTGTACTTGTACATGTTCCAACTGTTGATAAATTTGTGAAACTCTGAGGGGTTTACCCTTTGCACACAGATGTTGCATCTGTGCACAATTGTACAATTAAATTAAACAATGGTAATAATTATTTTGTCCCTTCAACTTTGTACGGGAGGCACTAAAAATAGCTAGTGTGCTTAAAGCCAGAGGCTAACATTTACCACAGTTAAAGAAATGTGAGCTACATAATCCTCCATGCTCCAAGTGTCTTTCATAAGGTCTAAAAAGGAAGCCCTGAAAAAATTGTATTTCAAAATGATGATTTAGTGCTTTAAAAAAGTGAAAATCTACAAGCATTCAAATTGACCAGATTCACCTGCCCATTTCCTCTTCCAGATCTAGGCTATTTCATCATCCACTGGAGTAGAAATTGTTTCTTCATGCATACCTTGCTATTGGCAGCATAACATTCCAAACTTTGGTATTCTAGGGTCTTTATTTGTCCACTTGAACACTGCTTTGTAGCTCAGATATGAAAGTTTGACAATTTTTTTTTAATTGAAGCTCCACAATGTTAACCTATCACTTTAAGTAACATGTATAGAAATATTACTATTTTGAATTCCGTAATAACGAAATGACAAATCAAAGAAAATATGAAAAGAACAATAAAGAATGTCGGTATAACAAATTTCCGGTAAACCGATACCGCTAAAAAAATATCGTTAAAACCCGGTATACCGGCCCGTAGCGGGCGACTCGCGACTCTAGCAACTGCACAACTCGATGCTGTAAGCACTACACGCACTACATCAATGGCAATATGTGGGACTGAAGTCAATTATTGACTGACGTTAGGACAGTTGAAACGATGTATAAGTGAAAATATTTTTAATATGAACATACCTTTATCATTGGTAATAAATATCAACAACAATAAACTGTTTGACTAACCAAAATACGGATTGTAACGTCTTTATAAAAGAAATTTCCCTCCGCATATCAGCCTCGCGCAAACAAGAAACCTGCGCTGTCGGATATATCCGCCATCTCAGAGCGGGTTTATGACATACGCTATCAACGGTAACTGACAGGAAAGGACAAAGGCCGCAAATCTTTAAGTGGCGAGCAAGAGTCGACGGGAATAGAGTTGCGACTTTTTGATGCGACATGCGACATGTCACGTGAAAGCGGTCCGCAATCGGCAAATTCCGCATGAGTAATCAAAGAAATATCTCTTTCGGAGGCAGTTTATTGTGGAAGGAAAGTTATGAATTGTAAATAGATGTTGTTATTTGTCAATATATGGAAGAAAATATCGGAGAAAAACAGGATATCGGAAAAAGTCGATATAGCGATATTTTTTCAATGGCAATACCGGGAGTACCGACAAAATAAAATATCATTAAAAAACGATATACCGGAAAACCGACATACCCTAAAGAACAATTGTCATTATTATCAGTTCAGAATAAGTTCAGCATGATAAGAGTTAATAAAGCAATATACCCATTGCCCATACATGTAGTTGGCTTTCCACCTGTAAGGCTGTGTACATGTATATTCAAGTCATTCAAGTGTACAGAGTTAATTGTCTAATTAATATTCAATTATGACTGCAATATTAGAAGAAGCTGATGATCGACCCAGATAACAAGTCATTGTTCCACGTATAATCAGCAGCTAACTACCGTTGAATACTCAAATTAATTATCCCATCCTCATTAAAATACCCAGTGGGAAGATTTTGGTTTCTATTTAAGTTATTTTCTCAGTAAGTGATGTCACATGAAATCACAGTAATTGATAGATAAAGTGGTGGTTATTTTGCAGATTTAGATTTAATTGCATTTATGCTGTTCATGTACTTCTTGGCTGTCTCTCAATCATGATTGAAAATGTAATTTTCCAACATAAGACAAGTGCTTATTGCTACGTTACACCAATGCCTTTCATTTTGATGATACTGTAGTTTGTTCCTTGATACATGTATTTTAAATGTATGCGTTTCCAACCAACAATGCATTTTTGGGTTGAATTCTGCATTTTAATTTTAATGTCGGTGCGGTGTCAGTACAGAATACACTAATTGCAATTGTGCAAATCCGCTTTAGGTTTCTTTCGATATCACTTCGAGTTTGATTATGTCTATTCAATCCACACAGTGTCAGATCAGTGTCAGTCATTGGGTATTATCAAGTTCGGTGTTGGTGTTGGTGTTGGTGTTGAGGAATCAAAATCGTCTGCTAAACCGAGCTCTAACACCTAGCTCGGTTTAAGCAGACGATACCGATTGCACTATCGATCACACAACACCCGGTGTTAACACTGAGTGACGTCATACTTCGGGACAAAAGTTTCTTGAATCGCCGTAAAAATGAGAGAAAAACCGTAATAGTTCTATTAATCACTTGATAAATTTCAAATGGCATTTCAACTTCAAAAGATGTTATGATGTTTTATGGTAATACACATATAAATTAATTTGTACATAAGTATTTTAACTGTAAAATTGTTAAATTAGCTTGACTGCGCGACCAGCTGTGCGAGAGTACCGCACATTTGAGAGCAGCTGGATTTGATGCATTTCTCGTTCGCCCTGTGCGCCGGAGATTACGGGGAGCCTGTGACAGTCATTCATGGTCTCGTTACTTAGTTTGTGAATTCGTTACTTAGTTTGTGAATTCGTTTAAAGGAGCAGTATCAGTAGTAACAACCAGAGTAGTGCACGTACAGCTTCACAGGATCAAGCATGATAAATTTGGGGTTTATGTTATTCGTTAGAGGCCAAAAATAAAGGCTTACTGCATGTTTGTTTGCATTCTGACTGTGTCTGGACCAGGGGCAGGGCAGAAGCAGTTGAGTTAAAAGCAGTTGCAGCCGGCCCGAGAGCTAGCCCCAGTGAAGTTTAACTTTTAGGAAAGATCTAACGTATTCATAGGGAGGTCTAACGTTAGATCTGTTCGAACACAATTTCCCAGCATAATTTTGAATTTAAGGCCTATAACTTAGAAAGACCTCTAACAATTAGTCTCTGTGAATATGTAACGTTAGTTCTAACGTTACTTCTTACGCCCTCAGACTCAGAGTTAGACTGACCTTACTCTTAGTCTTACTCGTACTAACGTTAACTAATTCTAACGTAGACTTAGAGTTAGACTCAGTTGTTTTTTTTTTTTTTTGGGGGGGGTTGGTTTTTGTTTTTGTTTTTGTTTTTGTTTGTTGAATGCCATCAGCTGAGTCTGAGAAATGGATTAATGATATTGTGAACAGAAAAATGCCCGTTAGTCGAGGACGAGGGCTGGCCTAACGTAGCCTGACACCCCCCGACACCGTCTATCCATTGACAGTCACACTCACAGCTCGCACGCCCAAACCGGCCCGTTGCAATGATTGATTGACGTTGGTGCAGGATGTCATTCCGGTCGACCTTCCTTAAAATAAAATGCGCAATAGATCTATGTGACTATGTCTAAAAAAAAAAAAAAAATATGTGAATCTACTAAAAGGGTGTCGTCATACCTGATGATGATTGCAGAACAACGTTATCACTGGTGGTTTCCCCTTCAAGTAATCTCAAACAACAAAGCATTCGTACATGTATTGTAAGTATAAATCAATTTCGTACGAACGTAACTAAGCAATACAGGCTACAGCTTAGTACTTTTCAGCTATACGGTATGATCTTAACGCGCGGGACGTCCGCGAGCCGCGCTGCGCTGATATGATTTTGTCAGATTTAACGACTAGTCTTTCGCCTCAACTTTGTAATTCGTGTACATGCGTTGTTTAATAAGCATGTAAAGGGCCCTAGATTTGCGGGTGTACTTTGATTTGTGTCACTGTGAAGAGAAAAACAATTACAGTAGCAGTAATGAAGGGCTCTGAACAAACAGAATTGGAAAAAAAGGGTACGAGAGATTTCCAGCGTGTGAAAGAGGCCTGTCGTTTTTGTTTCGTACTGCAAAATAGAACTACCAAAATAATTAAGTGGCTTGTCCGAATCATAAATGAAACAATTTTCGTAGCCAAAAATAGGTAGGGTTAATGGTTGGAGTGATTGTAAACATTCGCTTTAGCCGAAAATGCTTCACACAAGATTCTGTTGTACTTGCACGTACGCGATGATTAGGTCGTCGTCGATGATGGAGTAAATTAAACATTATACAGTGGCGGATCCAGGGGGGCACAGGGGGCACGTGCCCCCCCCCCCCCCCCCCCCCCCGCCCAAAAAAAAGGAGAGAAAAAAAGAGGGAAAGAAGAAAAAAAGAGGAAAAGAAGAAGAAAAAAGAGGGAAAGAAAAAGAGGGAAAGAAGAAGAAAGAGGAAAGAAAAAAGAGGAGAAGAAGAAAAAAGAGGAAAGAAGAAAGGAAAGAGGGAAAGAAGAAAAAGAATGAAAAAAAAATGAATATGAGCCGCTTTTCTTTTTTCTTGTTTTTATTATTTTTTTTTGGGAGGGGGCAAAATTGTGTTTGCCCCAATATTTTCATGGGGCGGAAGGGCAAAAATAAAGAGAAATGTCAAAATTTCATGGCGTGGTAATAAAACTTCAAAATTTTCGGCGCGCTCCGCGTGCAAAATTACAATGTATGGTAGCAAATTTGGGGTAAAAGCGCCGCAAAATTGAATATTGTGTCAGTTTTATGGTTTTGTAGTGCCTTATGCGCTTTTTAAACATGAAATCCTGGATCCGCCACTGATTATAAAAACAATTGTGTGGGCCGCGCCTATTTAATACAAATATCAAAGATAACCGACTCTCGCATCTAAACTACCAAAGCTAGCACCACCAACACCAACACCGAACTGAAATCGCGAATTCCCTAAACCCTAGGGTTTAGTGTTAACGAATGGGAAAATTACACGTAAATCACTAACACCAACCGCGCTGCTCGGTTCAGCAGACGGTATTCAACTCAAGCTTCAACACAAACTTCCGGAAGTACGTCATAATTTTCGAGGTCAACCCCGACACCAGGCCTGACTTCAAGTACGGTGTTATAGCTGGTGTTTAGTGTTGTTACAACACTAACACCAGATTTCAACACCGAACTTGAAATCACCCACTGTCACTTCCGCTTCCTCTCTCTCAGTACCACGCAGTATAGACAGGTCTACAGCAATGGTTCTCAAACTGTGGCACACGTGCCACTTTTGGCGCATCGGGCCTTCTGAAGTGGCGCATGTAAGCCACTTGAAAAAAAAAAATAATTGTGTAATTTCTTTGAATTTGTTTTTGTGCTGTTGATATTAATTAAAGCCATTCTGGGCCTCCTAAAAGGCCTTGTATTTAAAATTTTGGGGGGCTTCGCCCCCTCGCCCCCTGGACCCCACACCGCGACACTGTGCTCACTTCACATGTTGGATAGTGGCGCAGTACAAATTCTCGACAACAAATATGGCACTTTGACAATAATAATTTAAACCCTGGTCTGCTTGTAAAATGACTTGTAACTTCTAGAAAGTGAATTTTAGGGTTTCTCTTTCTTGTTTCTTTCCTATAATTTCAAAATGGCATTGAAATTTTATGAAAAGAAGTTAAAGAACCATGCTGAAGCTTTTCATGATCAATGCATGTTCACACAAATTACTAGGAAAGCAGGAAAGGGAAGCTAAAAAAATGTGCAAGCGTAGTAAAGTAACATTTGCTGGCAGAAGGAATTTGTATGGTTGCTGTATATTTTCTGGATTAGACTGAAGCCGACTCTAATTTACTGCTACATGTACTGTCTAATCAACACTTGCAAGGTCTTCTATTGCCATCATTATTATTGATTTTTCCCATTATGTAGCATTTCTAGAGTATGATACCTCATTCATTTTTTTTCTTGTACTTATGTATTGTAAATTTATAATAAAATAGAGGTTTGCAGTTATGTACTCTGTTGTGTTAAATACAGAATTATTAATGTTTCTTAAAAGCAAAAAAAAAAGAAGAAGAAAAAGTTTTAGATGATTGGTGACAAGTTAAATTTACTTCAGAATGTATCAAAGTAAGAATTATAGCTGTATGGACCACGTATAACTCCGATATAACCTCCTGATATTTTTATTCCTACCCATGTTGAGGGGTCCCTGCGACCCATAACAATCGATGTGTAGTGCACTTCATCGGATTTCATTTGATTGTGCCTAGATCATTATAATACTCCACAAACGAGAATGAAATCTGTGGGGACCTCATGTAGTTTACTTTTCAATTTTCTTGATGGGGACAACGCTACTTATGGATGCCCCATGTACAGATAGATTTCCCACTTAATTTATGATCAGTGTGATATTTTGATTTCAGTAGAATTGATTGTATGCATGTACATCTACATTAAATTTTTTTCACGGACTACTTGAGCCACAGATGAAGATTTGATTGCACTGTCTGCCATTAAGTGTAATGCAATACGAACTATGGCTTCTGCTTACAGCCCTCCAGAGCGACATCAGGAACTATATCCAATGAGCTTTTTTTTTTCTCAGCCTGTTGAGGTGCATCATCAGTGAAAGGTTGATAGTTTGGGGAAAACTGAATAGTGCTCAGTCTTTAATAAAGTAATAAGAAATAGAGCTCAAATTTTTCCACAGTGCGAAATAATTTTCTCTAGTTTGTTTACTGCCTTCATTTTCTTCTGTTCTCTGTTTTCATTAGTTTTATTCAAAACAAAAGTACCCTTTTTTTGCTAACATCATGCCTTCACAGTAGGCCTTTAAAAGTAATAGTGCCACCTAAATATAAAAATAATTTCAAAGCTACATGTAGTACTCGTGTTGAAAGATGTATTATTTGTTTTTCTTCCTTTAAAAGGAGAAGGTGCCAGCAACTAACAGGCATAAGTTAAGAATAAAAATGACATTGTGAGCATTGTGAGAATTATGGTACATGGTGATAAAGACAGCCTAAATAAGGGGTACTAAGTGATACTCACCCTCAGCAAGGCCCTATAAATTAGTAAATTTGCGTTTATTTTACGTCTTTGCAAGTTTTATCCTCGGATAAAACTTGCAGAAACAGCTATAGGGGGAGGAGCTTATCAATTCAAAAAGTGCATTGGCAATTCCGTGATTAGTTACTTTATACACCTATCAATTGTAAGACGCACCCCTTGACCCCCGGGAATGGTGCGTCACTTGTCAAACGTGAGTCGGATTTTCATATACCGTGACGCACCTGTGTGTCTCGACTATGATGGACCATTTTCTTTCAATGACTGTGCCTATGCCTATTTAACGTATCAAAACTGACGCACCCCATTCACCATGTGTGACGGACCAAATGCTTCCATGACGGTACCCTGCGTCATTATTTGTTGGTAAATGACCCACCCATGACGCACCATTCCCGGGGGTCGAGGGGTGCGTCTTACAATTGATAGGTGTATTACACTTTATGACAAACTTTACTCAACATTTGGCTCTTACATGAATATGCTCTCATATTATTTTTCTGTTTTGGTACTGTTAATTCTCTAAACTGGCACCTACTTCACAACATCAAGCAAAATCATGAGACATGTTTCAGTGGGTAATAACAAGAACTTTAATTATGGTTAGTTACGTTACGTACGGTAAAGAGGACATGGAAAAAAATGACAAGTCTTTGTCCTCAAAGTTTCCTCAACCTGTTTTCAACTGAAACAAACTGTGGTATTCATGCTATTTCTGGCATCTTGATAAGTCATTTGATATATAACTTATTGATAAAAATCGTATCATTTTTAACTACAACATCAAAAACATGGTTAGTTACGTTACATTTTGTCCATCCACACAAGTTTGCGTTTATTCATGTCTTTTTCAGATTTAGTATGCATATATATGTGGGGCTTTATTACTTTCAAAACAATGAGAAGAGGCTGTTGACATGGAAAAAACTGCGGAATAAATGATAGTTTTTCATAAAACTGAGATTTAGTCATACTAGTCCCACATGTGGTACATGTATTTCATGTATGGTTCTGATTCTCCTAGAGGGTGCTGATGAAGATGTAAAATTTAGAGTAGAAATGATGTCCCCTATTGTTTCTTCGTGATTCATACCCATTCAAACCATTAAAATGTAATACGATTTGAGATAGAGCAATTTATATAATTTGTGATTTGCCCAATAATTCAAGGAATTGCCCGCATACATTACCACGGTGCGGCTAACACATGTCGCGTGGCATGCATTGGTCATGCATGGTCAACTCCCTGCAGTGCACGTGCAATCTGATTGGTAGGCAAGAACTCAAATATTTTCTTAACTTATGCCTGTTAGTTGCTGGTGCCTTCTCCCTTTAAAGTTCTAGTTTTGAATTTGTACATCTATGTAAGTGCAAGAAAATGTTTAGAGTAAATGAGTTGAGTCTTGTATACTTTATGAAACATCAATATTGTTCTGTGCCATGACATTCATTCAAGTTACAATTGCTTCGAGGACTATTGTATGCACTAACCATAACCCTAATCGTATTCTCAACTGGAAACCTAAAGGCAGTCCTAACCCTTACTCTTTGTTGTGTGATATATTGTCACCAGAGCAAATGTTGCACTATGACATGTGTACAATCAAACCTGTCACTAAAATGATTACCCAGGTGACAAATCGTGTTGAAGTACCTGTATTTTGCAGCCACTCGTGTATAAAAGCCACAATATTTGTTTCCTTAGGTGGCCACTATACACAGTTTTCACAGCATAGGTATATGTAAATTTAAATTGTTTTTGATAGATTTATTGAATGGTTGGTTGATTGATTGATTGATTGATGGATTTGATTGATTGATTGATTTCATCACATTTTTTTTTGTGCATTATGTCATTATAGGTGCAGTCGAGGCCTGCTTGTCCCAGGGTCTCAAGCGTCGGGCTGTGGGTCTCTTCAAAGGCAACAACACAACGTTATCCCTCCTGAAACAGTTATCCAAGCATTACACACCGGCTCTGGAAGTCCTGCAAAAAGTACAAGAAATTGAGACACGGCTAGAGGCAAACAAGTGAGTATTTTTGTTCCTCTTGTTTGTAGATCGGGGTGACTATGGACATGCCCCCACCTAGCCTGTTTCGCAGGCGTTATTCATTTATTTCTCCTTACGCAAGTAGTATGTCAGGTAATAAGACTAGGCACCAGACGAGGCACTGGCAGAAGTGGCAGTGAGTAGGGTCTGAGAATCAGACTAGCCCCCACCAAAAACATGGTTTTTAGAGTACACTCATTAAACAGTTTAGTTTCCTAAAAGTATCTTCCGAAATCTTAACCGTTAATTGAGTGTACCCATTGGAACAAGTTTTTACAAGTATGTCCAAAGTCACCCTATTGTTAATTTGTTGGTGTAAGGTATGGTCACAAGGAATTACCTTGTACTGAATGTCAAGGTGGTAGAATGAATTTGTGCTACCATGTAGATGAAACCTTCAGAAACATCATTATTGACCTGACAAAAAATCCACTAAATCAGTTTATATTCTAAATCAAATCATGCATGATGTAAGCATTGATCTAGATCTCAAAATCAACTAATCAAATATTTGTCCTAGGGCTACTCAGCATGTCTCATGCTATGTTCATATCAGAAGTAGATTATAGTAAGGTCCAAAGTTTTCCACTTTGAAGATTTTTCACGGAAATCATGGAATTTGAGGTATAACGTGGAAAATGGCATTTTGAACATAAATAAAAAAATCATGCATAACAATATCCCCCAAAATAGAATTAACAAATATTTATTAAATAAAACTTAATTAACTTACCAAGATTATGCCTAATGAAGCCAAAGAAATCATGCATTATCCATAAATATGTCCCCAAACCCAAATCAAAACCCCCATGTTTGGAAAATTGCAAAATTACAACACAAATAAAAACGGAATTTAGCATTTGTAAAATGGAGAAAAACAGAATTTGACATTTGTAAATTGGAAAAATGTGGGCTTTAGATTAGAGTGTCTAGAGATCTGATAGCCCCTCCCCCACCCTCTAATCACACACACACACATACATGTACATACACGTACATACACATACACATACACATACACATACACATACACATACACATACATGTAATAAAGATATGGTATATTATCTTTGGAGTAGGAAAAGTTGTGAATGGCAAGGTTAATATTCACAGGTTATGTCTGGTGTGAAGAATTGTTGCAATTTAAAGGGATGATCACAGACATGAAATTAGCAGTGAATTGTGGAAGCATGGCCATTGTAATCAAATTGCTCTACTTTATTTGTTATTTTGTTCCAGAAGGAACAAAATGCTTGTGTATGTCTGTTTAGATTTTCAATTTCTGGTTCTTGGCCTCTTGTCCCTTAAACTCCCATGCTAGATACATGTATGTTACGATTAAACTGTATTGGTGAGGCTTAAGTGGAGGCATACCCATTATTGAAATACAGAGCCACTTAATTTCAGAAATGCAGAGCTATATTGATGCAGTCAAATTGTGTACATACATGAATGAAACACATCTAAATGAATGAAGTAAAATAGAAAAGGTTGACTAACACTTTCTTACCAGTAGGCGAGATTAACAGCTTCATCATTTCTCTCAGTCACTTGAAAGTCAACTAATGAGAGAATGAAATGAAAAAAAAAAGAAAAAAATGAAATGTCATAAAACATGAGATCAAAAGAAAGATGACATTTGTGCGAGAATCTTCAAGCCTGGAGTGGCTGCGTCTCGTGGGTTACTTATACGCCAGGTCTGGATTCCCCAGACTCTCTCGTCAAGTATGTGTCAGTCAGCTGAGTGTTTTTGCATCATTCTCACCTGTAGTGCCTCTTAATGAGGTCCTTGGGTGTCTCGTTAGCTTAGACGGAATATGAGTGAAGAATCTCAGATTTCAGGCATTCCTAAAAAGTTATTTAAAAATCTGAGTGCTCTTTCGATTCCTTCGTAACATTTTTTTTTCTCACTGGTGTACTTTTTGAAATACACATTGGAGGAGACTCTCTCAAAATGTTAGTTTTTGTAGTGATTTTTTTCTTTTCAAGGGTGCAGTCTTTGAAGTGCACAATGGAAAAAAACTTCTTCAAAGTGTTAGGTTTTGTAGCAGACACATTTCTAGAGCTGTTCATTGGTCATATGCATGTCACCTACATGTACATGTAACTTTTTTTATTGCTTACACATTCTTGAACATTTTCTTCTAAAAGCTGGCATTGATCATTTGTTAGAAAACATCCTAGACAGGTAGTATGCCCAAATCAAGTATGGAACATAAACATATATCCACATATCTATTTAGTCATCTATTTAGTTTAAATGACTATAAAGACCATAGCATGTACAGTTTTGTAGCATCATAGCAGCAGTTCAGAAACATTAGAATCACACTCAGGGTGGATTGGATAATGGTGCCAAAATCACTGGGTGCAGTTTATTTTACGGAATAAAATCCCATCAGTTTACTTTCGCTCAGTCTTGTTAAAGACGACAGAGAATAAATAGAGACTAAATATGGCATGAAATCTGTTGAACATTAACAATCAATGAACTTTGCCCTACAGTGTAGGCTACACCTTGGCAATATCTACTAGAAATAAAAGGGATGATTAACATGGACATAATAGTTGAAATATATTTAGGTTAAAGTCAAAATGAATGTATTTACACTTATGAAACACAATGGAGTAAAATTTGTTGGAAATCATAAGTCAATGCAGTTGTTACAGTTTGGTGATATTAATGTTCAAATTTGATAGCATTTGTGTAATATGTGCAGTGTTTTGTCGGCAGAGACTCATTGATTATATTGATTCATATTGTTCAGTTTATTCTGATCACAGCTATGTGTAAAGTGTATGTTGCTTTGCATTGAAAGAAATCCTGATGCTATATGATGGGTCTTGGTTAAAGTAATAATCACAATCAAGACGTTAAAAATATAAACAAAATCAGTATTATCATTTTCAGTAGATTTTGAACAGCTCTCAATAAGACATGACGTTGACAGAAACTTGGAGCATGAGAATGATTCACGTGTTTGTAGTGCCAACCTGATGACGAAATGGTACAGCTAGAATTACTCTCCTTCACTAGAAGTGTCAGATCAGGAGAAGAAGGGGGGTGTGGGTCCAAATGGGCCTTTTGAAAAGTTGGGGGGGGGTTGGCTCCCAATTTATCTGCTTTATGGTAATTCAAATAAAACATCACAACATGTTATATTGTCATTAGAAACATTGTTTAGTAAGTTGGATGTTATCTGATGTTCCTGTATAATGCAATACCATACTTTGTGAAAGACTGACACGAAAAATCGTCTGATTGACCAAAACTATACCTTGGCTTTAAATATTGACATTTAATTCTTATGCATATTGAAGCATGAATTGTGTCCCCAGGACATTAATGGTACCTACAAAGTCTGCTTTATGCTAAACATGGAGTTAATACACCGTGAATTCAATTACCAAAAAAACCCATCATCCACTAACAATCAAGGCTCGTGAAATGCTCATCACGTACCAAATAACATCAGAAAATTGGATTCTAACCCAAATTTAATTTCCCATATAGTGAATGAGCTATTGACATGAATGCAAGAAGTAAAAACTGCCTCAAGAACCAAATGAGTTGAAATATATAGACTGGCTAGTATTATCCAGGCTAGTAGGATTTGTCTTTTAATTGTTCACTTGAGGAAAAATAAGCATTGATGTACCAGTATTGAATTAATCTCTAGCTCTGATATTTAATATTTCGTATTATCAAATTAAGCTCGGATGGAATCAATATGGCAAGCTTAGTAACATCATGAAGGGAGATATGTATGAAAAGAAAGGTCTTCTACCAATGCATTTTACCAATCATGACCTCTGGGCCAGAAACATGGACCCTTACTGTAAAGATGGAGAAGAAGCTAAAGGTGGCACAACACAACATGGAACATAATATGTTATAAATTATGTACATGTATAAGGATAGGAAGACCAACAAGTGGGTACGAGAACAAATAAAAACTCAGAACATCTTAGAAACAGCCAAGGATAAAAAATGGAAGTGGGCAGGTCACATAAGCGGAAGAACAGACAACAGATGGCCATCAACAGTAACAACCTGGAGACCTACGACAGGGAACAGAAACAGAGGCTGACAAAGCAAAAGATGTGGGGATGAGCTGGACAGTTACTGGGGAACGGAAAATTGGTTCTACAAAGCTAGAGATAGAGAACTGTGGTGCTAACATGTTGAGGCCTTTGTCTTGCAGTGGACAGAAAACGGCTGATGATGATGATGATGATGATGATGATTAAATCACTGTCCCATTTTGTCAAAAATTGTATTCTTCATTTCAAACCAGTGTGCAGGATCTGTACTTCAATTTTCTACTGGTCCAAACATGAATTATTTGTGTCCACAGAGTATATATGTTACCATCAACTGTTCACTGAACAAGGAGTTACTGTACCGTGAATTCAATTACAAAACTCATCAAACACTAACAGTCGGGGCTCATGAAATGCTCGTCACGTTCCGAATAACATCGGCAAATTGGATTCTAACCCAAATTTAATTCCTCGTATAGTGAATGAGCAGTAATGTGTATTGCCTATTAGATTATCCAGGTAGATTTAACCTGCTAGCAATGAGGTTGACTCCGGTTGGTTACTAACAGCATTTAAATTGTCCAAGACTTTGCAGGCACGAAATAAAATGAGTCATTTTTACAACAGATATATGGCATTCACGTGCTATTGGGTGACTTGGTACTGAAGTGTTTACATAATTTGTAACAATTTTTTTTTCTGTCTGCCAACCTGTGTATTGTTTTGGTCAATCTCACAATTTTTTCATTTATCTTTCGTAAATCTAATCTTTAGAATGATAAACTTTATGATTCACAAGTTTGACCCAGTAATACAACAACAAATAAATTATTTTCACGTAAAAGAACCATCCAACCACATCTTCTGACTGTGTTTGATTTCTGAAATGCAAGCAATCTCAGCAAGATTTTGTTTGCATTAAAAAAAAATCTCTCACTGCTTACAATTATTAATATTTTCACAGGGTGTGTATTTTATTGATTTTGGGCTTGAGAAAAGCAACACATTGGACTTTGTGATTATCAGACCTGAGTGGTCACTTTGGGGAAATAAAAACACAGCGTGGCCTGTGTAAATGTAGTGAGCAAAAAAAATAGAATTTCTTATTATACAATGCTTCTGGAACAATTCTGATGTGCAAACAGAAATTTTCCTACAGTCTTCAAACCATCTGTACTTGTGTGTTTTCTGATATTGGTCTTGATTTTTTTTTTTTATCTATATGTATTGGTAAAATGTGCTTTAGAATATTGGTAAGCCTCAATCTTGATAATAATTAAACAACAAATAGGAAATGTATGACTATGGAATTTTCACAACAGAAACCTTTTAGTATACTTGATACTGGGAGCATAGTGTTCAAAATTGAGGACTACTTCCAATCTTGACATTTCCATAAAAATCATTTGGATATTCTTTTTTATTTTGTTTTTCTCAGAAAACACACGAATGGTGAGAGTCCGAGTGCCACCTCCCAGCAGAATATCCGCACAGCATTACAACAGCGCCACCTATGGATCAGGGTGGCGTTGTTCGAAAAGCACCTCGCAAAAATCTGTGAACACATATCACAGAACGGAAGGTATGCTACCAGCCACTGATTATTCTAGTGGTACTGTTGAATGCTGTATTCAATTAACCCGTTGACTCCGAGATTCAGAAAATCCCAAAGAGTTAACACAGGATACATCCGGTTCCCGTAGCCAACGGGGTTAAAGAAAAAACCCAGATCTGAATAAGCCAGTTCATAATGCAAAGAACAGGTCATTTGTATGAGGCTGATGTGGGAAGACATTTGAAAACTGCATAGCTCAACATGAAAGCAGTATGATGAATCGTGTATGCATGAATTGCATATTCAGGAATTACAAGTAAAGGTTCCTTTCAATAGAATTAACAAAACAATTAATGCATCCAGCAGTAACCCGTAAGACTCGACACAGGATATCTGTCGCGAGTTTTTTTGGAATTGTTGTGTATTAAAGGCAAAGTTACCTGGCATCGAAGTTGTTTGAATAAATAGTCAGAAAATGCATAGAAGACATAGTAATGAAATTTGGAGAAAAATCCACGCAAATAACTGAGTATGATGTTCAAAGTTTTAAATTTGTACTTCACATTGCAGCAGCCTCCAATATGTCCTGTAATATCAAATTCATAAATTGACATTTTTTACTGGTCATCAATAACGACGATGGATTTTTTTTCATAGAAGCTGATGAAATAATGTTCTGAAATATATTGAAGCAGCAGGTAAATCATTTCAACATTTTTGAGAAAACGACACTTAGGATATTTATATCACATGAAATATGGACTGTTCGCATGTGACGATCAGAAATTTAAAAGTTAAAACTTCCATAACTCTGTTATCTATGTGCATTTTCGTGCCAAACTTTCATTAATAGTTTCTCTCATTGTTCTGCTTTATTAACAAAAACGTGATGCTGAGGGTGAACCTTGCCTTAAGCAAATCAAACCCATCTTCAATAGGTAAAGATATTTAAAACATCTTGCTATTCTGTTATGTCTGAAATATTTTTTGTTTTAATCCACAAACATTATAAAAAGACAGTCTCATGTCAATCCGTGATGGCCATACTGGCGTCACTCTTCAGGTAAAATTGTTCGTTGTTGCCATTGCTTTATTGTTTATTACACCCGCAAACGAAGTTTGAAAGGGATATATAGGAACATCTACTGGTCGGACAGTAGGTGGTCAGTTTAGTCCCTTGAAAATCTAGTGAATCAAACCACTTTCCTGAGGTTTTGAGCAATGCTCATGAATTTCACCATGCACATTGGTCTTGGGCTGAATACGTGCAAGACACAGTTTTTTTTTTTCAAATGTGTTGGAAACTGTGTGGGTGTGGTAATGGCATATTTATGTATTAAATCAGGAAAACTATTATAGATCAAACAACTTCCTCATGCCTTGAGCAATGCTCCTGAAATTTGGCACGCACATCAGTTTTAGGTTGAAGATGTGCAAGACATATTTTTTTGTGTGCTGGGACTGGGAGACTATGTTGCCATGGTAACTGCACATACACGTAAGGTCAATCATGGGTTGGGGGTCTTGATCACCTTCAGTGATATTTCTAGTTTGTGCTGTTGGTGTGTTTCATTCAAAATCTGGTCTTTTTTTTCGCAGAGTTTGGTGGCAGATTGTCAGGAATCAGAAGTGCTTATTTTTTCTTGATGTCATTAAGTCACACATGA
Organism: Eucidaris tribuloides; assembly: GCA_001188425.1. Classification (NCBI taxonomy): domain Eukaryota; kingdom Metazoa; phylum Echinodermata; class Echinoidea; order Cidaroida; family Cidaridae; genus Eucidaris; species Eucidaris tribuloides. The sequence goes on from JZLH01S0291657.1 coordinate 34,307, forward strand.
ATTCAATATCACACTAACCTCCTGTTTTGCCATTTTTACCGAAAAACAAACAAACTTTGCTTTAGAATCCTGACATAGCTTCTTTAGAAGGCTTGGCCACTGCCTTATGAATTCCAGGCTAATTGAATATCGGTGAACCGGAGAAATAAACATGAAATGTATGCCAACCTGTGAAATCCACATTGAATGAATGCAAGTCCACACAATACTGGGATCTGTTTCGCAGTCTGATTTCTGCATTCACAGTTAGTCAGCCATCACAAGTGAAAGGTTGCAGATGGGTGATTCTTTGTAAATCAAAGCTTAAAGGGATATGACAGGATTAGGACACAATGTTACTAGAATTGAGTAAAGTGCTTAAAGGTTAGTGACATGATTGGGGACACGTGAAAATGCCTCAAGAACCAAATGAGTTGAAATATATACCAACCATACACTAGCTGGAGTGGATCTCCCAACTGGAAGGATTTGTCTCTAATTTGTTTACTTAAAGGAGAATCAAGCATGAACGTACTAGTATTTGAAATCTATCGGGGCACGATAAAAGTAGGACCCATAGAGAGCCACACAGCAGGTTTGCCTGGCACGAGGGATATTGACATTAGTTATTTTAGAATGAGTCAACGTTTGACTACAAGATTTTCACAGGAGAATCCTTGCATAGTCTACTTGATTCTAGAGTAGTTTCAGCCCAAGTTGAGGACTACACCCAATCATATCATTTACCTTTAAGGAAACTGCTATGAAAATTTAAAGGTCAGACATGTCCCCCATGTTCTGTAATTGCCATCAGAAATTTCTGTGACAGTCAAATTTGTTGTGTAGCATTGTATGGGATCAATTCTCTTGGAAACAACTTAATTCAATACTGGTAAATTAATGCTCATTTGTCTTCAAGTAAACAAATTTAAACAAAAATCCTTCCAGCCTGAATATACACTTTACACAGTATGGTCTAACTCATTTGTTGTGTATCTTTCTGTGGGTTCAATTTCTGTCAGGGTCATATTTTAATTCAGTGCAAACACAAATCTGATTTGATGGTTTATTTGTATTTTTTTATGAATTTAATAGAAATGGCTGGGAGAACAAGGAGTTTGTGGTTCAAACCGTTAAAGCCGAAGTATAGTATTGGTCGATCATACAAAATTTTTGTCAATCTTTCACAAAGTATTTTATTGTCACCCCAGACATCAGAAAACAACAAACCTACTGAAAATTGTTTACAGTAACAAATTGCGTTGTTTAAATTAAAGG
>JZLH01S0291724.1:33773-41740 GCA_001188425.1 Eucidaris tribuloides
AAGTGAGAGTGCTCCTCACTAAAGGATATAGCACTATACATGTAATAGTATGTCCCCTCCCCATTTAAGTCGGCGTCTTGCCCTCCAATGGCCTTCATGTCTCTTACGGCATCTACATTCCGTTGACCCTCCATATTTCACGCTTGTCATAATCATAATTCAATTATTTTCAGCCGCTCTCTCCGGGTGCGAAACGATGAAAATGGCAGGGATAGGAAAAGCTGAATCATTTTGCTCTTCGTGACAATTCCATGGTTTGCGTTGTCTGCAAGAGTCTGGTGAATTTTTCGTTCAGGGATACTTTTCTTCCGTCATGTCCTCCAAGGATACTCACAACATAATATTACTCACGCATGCCTTTTCTTCCCCCAATTTTTGTTTTGTTTTGTCGGCCCAGTCTATACTCTCCCGATTACTCAATGGAACATTGTTTTTATGTTATTTTTGTATTTCACTTTATGACACTTACGAGATTTTGATGGAAACGATGGACTATATAATGTCTTACTTTTTAGAGCAGCTTTGACACCCATCTATCTATCTATCTATCTATCTATCTATCTATCTATCTATCTATCTATCTATCTATCTATCTATCTATCTATCTATCTATCTATCTGTCTATCTATCTATCTATCTATCTATCTATCTATCTATCTATCTATCTATCTATCTATCTATCTATCTATCTTTCTATTATTATATCTACCTATCTACCTAGCAATCATTCTCTATCTAATACCTGAATTTACAAGCATTGGCCCAGCAAAGTGTTGCTTTCCAAATAAAAAGGGTCTGTTTAATTGTCATTGTCAAATTGGGATATGTGGTCGCTGATCATTATCACACTAGATTCTTATATCATTCTAGAAAAATCGTTAGGTTTGACGTTGTTCTCTGATGTCTGGCTCCGACATTATACGTTATAAAAAATTGAAGAACATTTTGTCTGATCGACATACCAAAACTAAATTCTGGCTTCAACCAAACAAAGACAACGAATTCGCATTCCAAAAATATTTAGGGATGTTTTTCTCTTCCTCCATTCTCCAACCTCTCCATTGAATTATTTGATCGATCACGTTTTGATATGGCTAGTGGGATTTGGCGAATAACGCGTAAATCATAGTATATCCAAGCAAACATGGGCAGCGAACATGGAAGATTATGAAGTAGCACGCTAGTTGGCATTTTTATTTCGAGTTATGTGCAATGTGAAGCTGTAGGTCTGGTACCATTATGTGATTTGTATTAGTTGGGAATGATAATCTTAACATTTGCAAGAAGTTTGTTGTCAGTGATCGTTTATGAATCGAAATTTCCGTACACAGATATTGACTTCTCATTATAATACAGTCCCACGTATTGCCGTTTTTGTGTAGTGGTGGAGTTTGGAGAAAACGTGAGAAATTGACGTGAGATTGGTGATTGAACTTTGTTGTGCCTGTGTACCTGTACCCGATTCAGGTCGACCAGTTCAGAGAAACATACATTTATGAATCGTATTTTTGTCCGCACTACATTGCGTATGAAAATGGAGAAAGATTCCAAAGAGCACTTTTTGATTACTTGCATTTGTTGTCTTCATGTTTGATTTTTTGGCATTTTGTTACCGGGGGATACGCGTCCGATGCTGCGATGCAGGACGTGTACTGTATCATTCTAATTTGAATGGATGAGTTTATCAGTTGGTCCAACTTTTCCAGAAGACGAGAAGCACTTTCAGCTCATGAAAAAATGTGTTTATGAAAACTAAATAATTGTACTTCACATTTTTGATAGCCAATTTTGTTAAAGTACTGCTGCAATTAGACCGAAGGCTTCGACCTCTGTATCGCGATCCGTGGTCGTTTTCAGTACTTCTCAGACGATCTTGAACAGGTATTTTTAATGATGTGTCTATGGTAATGCGCTGAATGACAAGAGTCCGAAAGCTGTGCCGTTTCGCTACACACAGGACTTTCACCTCATAAGTTGACGAAAGTGTGAACTCGCCGCCGAGAAGATGTCGATTTTTACATCTCCATGCTAAGCAGCTTACGAGTATGAAAAATCAGCTCATCTACTACTCACCGCTCGGTCATGCGAATCCTGATTCCATCCTTATTTCATCGTCAAAATAGTTAAAACCGGCGAAGAAACTCGCACAAGTGTTCCTCGGTCTCGTACGCGATTTGTTCGATGATGCCAAAGCTACGTACATGTGCTATGCTACGTATATGCTTCTAGCTTTGGGCATCAGCGAACAAAATCGCGTAATACCGAAAATTTATTATTACGACATTCTTATTGCATAGTTGCTTAGTTTGCCTAGGTTAGAATTGTAGCTAAGCCTGCACGGCTGCTTGCGTGCGGCTGTCGCAGTAAAGTTTCAATTGTTACATAGGCACTTATGGATAAAGTTGGCACAAGGCCGGGCAAGCAAGTGAGTCATAAAATTGGGTGTTTGCCATAGTTTTGGCGCTTACAGCACGCCTCGAAGCGTTCTGCAGTGAAGACTGGTGCTCTTATGTATGATCGCTCGGCAGGTATGGTTTGTTTGTACTCACAGTTTTACAGGCAAGACTGAATTTTGTGGGAATGCGGAAATTTTGTAGTGTCCAAAAGCCTTAATTTAATACTTTTCAATGTAAAACGTCCGCCGTTGTTTTAGTTTGAATTGTTCTTTATTTGCTGCCAAAGTTGACTAACCGTTACCGGATACACTCACCGTCGTAAGATCCTGGTGGACAACCGCTCCAGGTAACTTTGGCTTAGTTGACGGAGTGTGCATGCCTGTGCAGTGCTAGGAGGGCCTAACGATGAAAAAACATTTTGCCTTCCCCCTCTCCCACCCCTCCTTCCTCCCCCGCCCCCCGCCCCCCCGTGAAAAAAATTCCCAGCCTCAGCAACCAACAATTGGGGGGGGGGGGGGCATCTATGGAAGAAAAAATTGCCTGTCCAGGCCAAACAGCAATCCCAGAGCAAAGCTTTCACAATATGCTGAATGCCGACTGGGTGTGTGAATTTGCTGACTACATGCATGAATGGGGGAAGGGGGTGTCACACCCCCATACCCCCCCCCCCCCTCTAGTGATGGCCCTGTAATCCATTGGCAAAAATATATGCATATTCAGATAATGCTTCAGATTATTACAGGTATATTTTTGGCACGTACATAGTCTGTATGCTTCTGTCTGTTTCATCATCATACAGTATGCTGCTGAGATAAATCTGGCTCCATTGTTCCTCCTCCACACTCCAAACTCTTGCTCGCTGACACTATAGTGAAGTTTCATCATTGCCCGATTATTGGGCAACACATAGTCCAAAAGTAGGCTATCTTAAATGGCTTAATATTTCTTTGCTTTATTTACTTCTGTGCACAATCTAGTGACCTAAACATTACTCCCTAAGGTTATTTTATACTAGTAAAAACATGTAGATTCTCCTCTAAAAGTCTGAAACACTTGCAAAATCACAATCTTCACCTCAGTCAAATGTACATAGTAGCCATGTAAAAATGAAAAGTGTAAGTGTGACCTGCAATGAATGTCCGGGTCAATTTGATCAACCAATCAGCCCGTTATTTGGGCTATAATTAATATTAAAATCTGTTTGCTTCCCTCGTAATTGGTTGATCAAATTGACCCAGAAAGTTCATTGCTGGTCACACTTAGGCTTTGAATTTCAATATGGCTGGGGTCTACATTTGGCTGAGATGAAGATAGCAACATTTGGCAAGTTTTAAGGATTTTTTTGGAGGAGAATATGGACTGCCTTGGGAGTACATGTAAATGACCTTACAAGTATTGTCTATGCACTGGATTGTCTGCAGAAGAAATTAATGGACAAGATTTACTTCATGAAATATATGCTGCTTTTGGTCTACATGTTTCAAAAATTTCTTGGCCAGAGCTTGGCAGTAGTTGAACATGTGACAACCCCCAGTCTTATGAATTACATGTAGCCTACACACATCCACACAGTCATTAGCTAGGTCATGAATGCTGAAATTTGTACACACCTCCTTTTGGACCAATATTCAAAATTTGTCTTTGGATTAATTATGAAACCCCAAGTAATGAATATATATATGATATATATATGCAATAACAAATGATAATACACTCTTCAGCTACCGCATATACAAGTACACTCGTAATTTGATATCAATAGCAATGATATTTCAAGTTTTAAATCAACCAGCAGAGTCATTGTCCTTATATGCCTCTGCACTAGAGAGAGGTGGCAGAGGATTCATGTTTTGGAGTTACAGGGTTACAGCAGTAGCTCAAGAACCTGTGTTCTGATTTTAATGAAACCAGGGTCAGGTACATAGTAGGCCTACATGTATAATGCAAAGATCAAGATGAATTGCTTAGAGTTTGGAGTTGAAAGGTCAAAGTTCACAGCCTAATATATATCTGATTTTGGCTTGTTACTGCAGTAACTCCAGAATGGCTGATCAGATTTCACTGAAACATGGGTCAAGTAAATATGAAGCAACGATGAATTGATTTTGGAATTGAAAGGTCAAATGTCGAAAGTCACATGGTCTTGTACTCATTCTTAGGATAACTTACAAATGGCTGATCAGATTTTAATGTTAATTGGGTCAAGAATGTGTTATGATGCACCTACAACATGCACTGTATGAGCTGAGTAGATTTCAGAATGAAAGGTCAAAGGTCATGAGGCCTCATAGATGAATTGTACTTGTTCAGCTTGTTGCCAACTGAAAGCTCAGTGACATGATTGGGAGAAGTAAAAAAATGCCTTTAAAACCAAACTGATTGAAAGATAAACCAACTGTAAACCAGCTGGAGTGGATCTCCGGGCTGGACGGATTTGTCTTGAGTTTGTTTACTTAAGGAGAATCAAGCATGAATAGGCCAGCAGTTTAATTTTATCAGGGCACGATAGATTTGATCCCCATAGAAGGCTACATTACAAATTTGTCTGTTACAAGGCATACTGATAGACATTGTTTTAAAATGAGTCAACGTTTGACTACAAAATTTTCACTGTAGAATCCCTGCATAGTTCACTTAATTCTAGAATAGTTTTTACCCGTAGTTGAGGACTACCCCCAATCATGTCATTTACCTTTAACCCATGACCTGTGAAATTCGGTAATTCCCATATAGTTCATGGCATATCCAGTACCCGTAGCCAAAGGGTTAAGAACAGCTGATCAGAACTTAATGTTAGTTGGGCAATTCCAAGCAAATGAGGACATTTATTTAAAAAACTAAAATGTCTCTATCATGTTAATTATATGATCTATCACTAACCTTATGCTATGAATGTTCATAAATAATAAAAGTCTTTCAAATTCAATAAAAACTATTTTTCATTTTCATTGATTTCCTCAAGATCTCAAACCATCATTAAAATTGTATGTGTGGGACTAGGGGCAAAACAAATCACTAAAATGTGAATTACACAAGTTTCTTTTGATATTTTTTCTCAGAAATTTTGCTAAAGGGAAAAAGATTGACAAATTTCTGTATTTCTGAAGCCGTAATGATATTTAATTGACTACCCTGGGTGAAATACCCTCGGGAGTCACACCAGACAAACTGTAATGCGACTGACCAGCGTTTTCCTATCTTCAAAGGATACTTTACATGTAAGTTGCTTACCAAATCTAAATAGCTTATTTGAGACTTCTATGTCAATGTCACATGGTGCAAGTAATAAACCTAGTAAAAGTGTTTCGGTTTAAGAAAAAAAGTGAATTTTAATAAGTGAATTTTTTGCCTTGTCCTTTTTGTGTAATGTGGCTGACCGATTTTAACCATGTTGTGGCGTTCACAGTACAATGCCTGCAACATTTTTGATAGTGTTATTTTAAAGTTTTGGGTGTCAAGTTAAAGGCAATGTGTAAACTTGACAGAAAGACTCATTCTTGTAAGAGTGATAACACAAAGTTACAGATTTGACACATAAAAGTGTAATGCGACTGACTGTGGAATTGCCCATGTAGTTTGGGGCACCATAGAGTTGACAGGTCGGGGGGGGGGGGGGGGGTCGAAACATGTTGATTAAGGCTCATTACCATTATGACTTAAAAGGGCTCATTGGATTATGTGGGTCAAGTATGTAGTCTACTATGAGGCAGCAATGATCAAATTAGATTTTGGAGTTGGAAGGTCAAAGTTCAGAGGTCATGTTATCTCATTTCAGCTCAATACCATATCTGAAACAACCAATTAGATTTTAATGTAACTCGGGTCAAGTATGAATTATGAGGCATCAATGACCTAATTAGATTTTGGAGTTGAAAGGTCTTAGGTCATGTTGGATTTGAGCTAATTAGCGTGTAAACTTAAGAACGAATCAAATTGGGAATACACATTATATACATCATTTGAAGCTAAATCAAATTGGGTGAGACTTGTGTGGAGGCATATATCTGTTCACTGCACATAGTCCAACTGCTTGAGTTTTCACCTACATGTAGTACTTTAAATTTTCTACCATCAGATGATTAGATTTGGGAGGGAATCTGCTAGATCTGCTAACTGGGATCACAAAGGACCAAAGTTTAAAGGGAGAAGGAGCCAGTAACTTACAGGCATAAGTTAAGAAAATAAATAACATTGTGAGTATTGTGAGAATTATGGTACATGGTGATAAAGACAGCCTAAATAAGGGGTAGGCCTTCTGTGTGATACTCACCCTCAGCAAGGCCCTATAAAATTAGTTAATTTGTGTTTATTTTACGTCTTTGCAAGTTTTATCCCTAGATAAAACTTGCAGAAACAGCTATAGGGGGAGGAGCTTATCGATTCAAACAGTGCATACATTACCACGGCGCGACTAACACACGTCGGGTGGCATGCATCGGTCACACATGGTCAGATCCAGACCAGTGCAAGTGCAATCTGGTTGGTTGGCAAGAACTCAATTTTTTTCTTAGCTTATGCCTGTTAGTTGCTGGCTCCTTCTCCCTTTAAGCAAAAATGTAACATGCAAGTACACATACATGTAAGTTGTTATTGAATGTGGAATTGCCCCCAATAGAGGATTAATGTGGTTATAAATTTTAATAGATAAAGTCGGTGTTATGGTAAAATTTATTTATGAGATGTAAAGATTCAAGCTAGTGCAAGTTAAGTTTTGGCGATTTATTAGCTCACCTGAGCCGAAGGCTCAATTGAGCTATCGTGATTGCTTTTTGTCCGTCCGTCGTCTGTCATTCGTCGTTCATTGTTCGTCGTTCGTCGTGCATAAACTTTTACACATTTTCATCTTCTTCTTTAAAACGCATGATTGGATTTAGCCCAAACTTGGCAGGAATGATCCTTAGGGGGTGGGGATTCAAGGGTCCTCAAATGGTACACATGGCCCCTCTAGGGACCCAGGAGCAGGCCCTTAAAGGGCCAAAAGTAGGTGATTTTCAAACATCATCTACTCTAGATCCAGAAATGTTTAGCCAAGTCACTGTGTGTGTATATTGTGATGAATGATTGTTCCCCATGACAATACCCAGGGTGGCCCCGTTTGGCCCTTAAGAGGAGGGGGGGGGGGGCGAACAGGTTGAGGGAGGGCCCTATGTGAATAATTCAAATTTTCATCGTTTTCTTTAAAATATGTCAATGGATTTTGCCTAAACTTGATGAGAATGATCGTTTGGGAGAGGGGATTGAGGGTTCTTGAAATGGTACACATGGCCTCCCGGGGGGCCAGGGGGCAGGACCAACTAGGTAATTTTCTAACCACAGGCCCATTTGTAACCGAACTTGGATGGTAGATGCATGACAGGATCCTCAATGTCATTTTGGGGTCAAAGGTCACATATTTAGGTCAAAGGTCAAATGAGGTCAAATGTATGCCTTGGCAAGATTTTTTTTAAAGTTTTTTAAAAATGGATGTAAGAATTTTACTTGGGGAAAATCAGATATATAGCAAGGGGATGAAAAGTTTTTAACTGTTTCAAATCATGTGGCTCCTTGATGGCCACCATAGGGAGTTTGCGA
>JZLH01S0291724.1:50511-72048 GCA_001188425.1 Eucidaris tribuloides
ACTAGTAAAATTAACTCAAAAACCATCCACAGTTGAAGGCGATTACACACACAGACACACACACACACACACACACACACATTCACACACACACACACACACACATAAATAATCCCCACTTAGTCCCATCTCCCTTGTTTCAATATCTTGTCCAGGAGTAATGGATCAAGTACTGTATCGCTTAACACTTTTGTGGTGGTTTTGTTTTCTTAAACATCCCAATTAAATCACAAAATAATTTCACTTCCCAGCACATCTATAGAAAGTAAATGAAAACAAAAAGTAGAATCATATAAATAAATAAATGAGAATTACTGTACTTGTCATTGAAGGCTAATGACATGATAGAAAACACTTAAAAATGCTTCAAGAATCAATGAGTTGGGACATATATCAATGTATACACTACCTCGACTATAAATCTAGGCTAGAAGGATTTGTCTTTAATTTTGTTTATTCAAATTAAACCTAGAACAAACCAGTATTGAATACTCGGGGGGGGGAGGGGGGGTCGACTCATAACGGCCCCTTAGAAATTGAATCCAATAGTTACACAACAAATTTGCCAGCGTCTCAGACAGATACTGATGGCATTTCGGGGGCTTTTTGCACATTTCGGGGGCGAAATCGCCCGCGGCCCCTGTGTATTTTTTGCCTGCTCTGCTCCTCCTCCTCTCCTCCTACTCCTCCTCCTCTTCATCCTTCTCATCTCCCTCGCTCCCTCCCCTTCCCCCCTTCCATCTTGCCCCCTCCCCTCCTACTCTCCATCTTCCCCTCCATCTTTCTCCTTTTTCCTCCTCCACCTTTCTCCTCCTCTTCCATCTCTTCCCCCTCCTCCCTCCTCCTCCACTACCACCTTCTCCTCCTCTTCTTTGTCCTCTTTATTTTCATCCTCCATCCTCCATCCTCCTCCCTCCTTCACTTGGTCCTCCTTGTCATCATCATCATCATCATCATCATCTCTACCACCTGTTGTACAAAGGAATAAGTTGGTGTGCAGGAGGACCTATATGTATCCTGTAAACTTGTAAAGTTAAACATGTTTAAGATAGAGAACTAAATATATTTAGGACAAGGTTAAAAAAAAAATGATCTCACATGACTATCTTTATGTACACCTGTTTTGGCATAATTAAGAACATTATTGATGTAGCATCGATTGTCATATGTCATGTTTATCGTCTTATCATCTGATGACATGTTCATGTGCAAAGTAAAAGTATGTGCTACAGGACAAAGAAGTCACGACCTCATGTGCAAGCAGTTTGATTGCCATAAATCATCCGTATTACAGTTATTGCAATGTGAGTCTTGAAAGAAATGTCACAGAGCCACATAGAAGCCCACAAAAAAAAAAAAAGGGCGAAGTAGGCGTTGAAACATACATAACTGATGATATGTCAGCTTTCCTCCAGAAAGCTGCTGATGCAGTGTATTCACTGTATTCTCTGTTACCATGGTAACAAGGTGTAATATGTAGACCTGCTATAACTGTCCCTTTTTTCCAGGGACGGTCCCTATTTTTCGGGGGAAAAAACCCACACATACGTTTTGTCCATTTTTGCAAATATTTGTTTACAGTAATGCATAGGATATGCAGTATAATGTCCCTGTTTTTCAAATGTTCACATTATTTTGTCACTATTTCTTAAGTTTCAGGGTTGGTAGGTACAGACCTCCCAACCGTTGAATTTGGAGGAAAGAATCTGAATTTTTATCATTTCCAGCTCTTGTTTCGATAGGATTTTCCTATTTTTCTTGATAATTTTTCTACACACTCTTATAGGAAGTGCTGTTTTCTTCCTAATTTGAGGAAAATCATCTCTATTTTTCAGTCAAAAAGGTTGGGAGGTCTGTAGGTATAGTAACAAGGTGTAATAGTATGTAGGCCTATTTCATTGTTTTCCGGAATGGAATAAACAGCAAGCCTCAATATTGTGTGAGTTTTTGGTAAATGTAAAGTTGATAAATGTGCCATGTAAAGTGTGTACTTATAATTCAGAAGTACAAGGAATTCACAGAAATATACATAGGAGGTACAGTGTTCCTCTGAGACCGGTTTTTGCCTAATTTGAAGATACAGGCATTCAAACTAACAAAGTGTATTTTTGGACCAGTGTTTTAAATCGGCCATATAGCCACAGACTAACAATGACCACACCACAGTTTAAAAAAATGTGAGCAACATAAATCCTCCATACTCTAAACTTGTGTCTTTGATAAGGTCTAAATATGCAACCCTGAAAATATTGTCTTTCAAAATGACTATTTAGTGCTTTAAAAAGTGAAAATCGAAAGTTGACTGGATTCACTTGCCCTATTCCTCCCATAGACTTACTGTGCGTAGATCTAGGCTATTTTGTACTTCGCCCTAGTACTGGCCCTAATTGTTTATTCATTCATACTTGCTAGTGGCAGCATACATTTCCAAACTTTTGTATTGAGGGTGTTTATTTGTCCATTGAAACACTACTATGTAGCTCAGGAAGCAAAGTTTGACAGTTTTTTTATGTTGAAGCTCCACAATGTTAGCCTGTGTCTGTAATAAGACTGATCCAGAGTTATGCTTTGTTTGCAAGTATGAATTGGGTCTTAAAACACCTGTAGGATGTAACTGCAAACAGACCATTAAGTACACATTACTGGAAGGTCATGATTACATGTGGGCTCTGCATGTATGCTATTGTGAACAGATTTACTACTTCTTCTTTATGGAGTATTTTGATTATCAGTTAAAGACTTCGCCCCAATTATCGGGCCATTATAACTCCCACAACAATTAGCGGGACCTTTTGACTCTGTCAGCTGTCCAGTAAATGACAGTGTTGATGGACAGAAGGACACCATTCTGTGGCCACGCCCCTTTTTTTCCAGATCAGTGACATCAGTTACAGGAAGTGTATAGTTATGGTAAATGCCTGGTGAAAAATGAAATGTTTTCCTATTGTGTTTATTAGATGGACCTATGTCATCTTTAGAATACCCTGAAAATCACGTGCTCTGAAATACTTCTATTTTTGAGAAATTGATACAAAAAAATAAATGCTGGGAGCAGGGGCAACATTTTGGACATGACATTTATATCTTCATGTATATCAATCATTTAAAGATCACAATATGCTTGTTAAGTTGTTATTCTAAACAAATTCTAGAAAGCTTTATATGGTTTTCTAATACCATAACTTGTGAAAGATTGATAAAAAGGTTTAAGAACCAAAACCATATTTTGGTTTAAAGGCACTGTATAACAATGTTTCCAGTTTACAAAATCTGAGCTACGTGATTCCCCAAGCTACCAGTGTCTCTGATACGGTCTAAAAATGAAGCCCTGAAAAAATTGCAGTTCAAAACGATCATTAAGTGCTGTAAAAAAGTGAAAATCATTGAGAGATCATTCCAGCTTTCCCCCATAGACTGCTGTGTTGTAGAATTTCCTTTCCCCCAATAGGAAATTAATGTGCCAAGTTGTATCTGCACATATTGTACTAGTGACAGCATAACTGTCCAAACTTTTGTGTTCTAAGGTGTTTATTTGTTCATTCAAACACTGTCAGATACGTCAGATAGCAAAGTTCAACAATTTTTTAATGGGCCTTCCACAGTGTTATATAGTGTCTTTAATCCTAATCAGGCTGGGCTTTTTTGGCTATGCTATAGTCGGGGGGGGGGGGGGGAGGAGGGGGGGGGGCTTGATTCCGTAAGTACAAAATGTTACGTAACTTCGGAACCATGTACACAGACGTCACAAATTGGGTCTCAAAAAATGTGCGAGATTCGAGAGAAAAAAATCATGAAATGCTGTGGCAACTGCTTCATGCGTGGCAGACATATTGCGTGAAACGTCGGGGGGGGGGGGGATTCCGCTGCCCCTGCATTTTTAGGGTTAAGAGACTGCTACTTAACAGGAAAAACAAGTGAAGAAATAGTATGTTGTCAAGTTTACATTTAATGCTGTTCATTGAAGACTAGAAAAGAGATATCTTGTCCCAGGGTCTATGGGAAATGCATGTTTAAGCAACATCCAATTCCAACTGTTTTCAATGGGTTAGTGTGCACTCAAAGTTACTTAGCTAACTACAAGGGTGTTCATACTGGACTCAACTTCCATACATGTGTTACTTCTTGGGGCCCCTTATTCTTAAAGTTAACAAAATAGAAGTTAACCTCAAGATAAGTGTGCTCAGTGTAAACCTAACTGTTGTATTTTTGTTTTTCTTTGGTTTTTTTTATCTCATTCATGCAGGATGTAACAGCAAGTACTGAAGTGCCTTTTAACAAGAAGAACTATGGAGTCCCTGATCTGTTGGCTGAAGGGTGAGAATGCGATCTCGAAATTCTGATTGTAGTAGTATCATGTCAAGGATGAGTAGGATGGGTGGTGATGATGGTGATTCTTGATGACAGTATGGATTGTGGAAAATGGGAGGGACTTGTCTCTTGTATCTAAATGGCACAACACAGAGAAATGAGGCAGTCCATGATATTCCACCTGCTATACACCTGAACATTTGATTTCAAAAATGTGACATGCACCATAGCTGCCTGGGAGGCTTCTAGAGCACAACAAAAGGTGATACAAAAACTCAGGTTTACAGCTGTACCTGAATTAAAGAAGTGCATAGGTAAAGATACTCATCTTTTGTTATAGTCTTGGAAGCCCCCCAGGTATGGAGGATAAAGGAATGTCTTGTTTTCAAAATGATACAGGTCCACAGTAGCAGATATGATAATGATGTGATGGTGATGTTGCTACTGCTAATGCTACAGAAGATAATGATTATTATAATCATGATGTTGATGCTGAAGATGGGTGCTGGTGTTGGTGTCAATAATATGTTGGTCTTTGGTGATAATGGTAATGATGATAATAAATTTAGAGGATAATACTCTTGCTCTTGAAGATGATGATAATGATGATGACATTGGCATCGATGTTGATAATGACAATGATGATGTGATCATAATGCTGATGTTGCTACTGATGATGATAATCTTGATGTTGATTATGATAATAGTGATGATGAAAGATGATTATGGTGATGATATTGATAATGTCTATAATTGCAATAGTGAGTTGGCCAACTTGTGAAAACGGTCTCAATCTAACTGCATCCCATATCCCAGTTAAGTACAGTAGATCCAGTACTAGCCACCAACCAGACCTGGGGGAGCAATGGGTTAACAAATGTAGGTATGTGTCACCCCTAATCAAGATAAGTCTTCGTGGGACTTGTCAAGAGCACTCAAAAACAGGAAAACTACCTGTAAGATTTAAGCTTTGTCCCACTTATGATCATAGAAACTAATCATGGTTATCATACATTATATGCTGATGGCTTATCTCGAGGAAACATGCTATAATTGGTTTACAGTAGGAAGTGACCTATATTAGGTCATCTTTGTAGTGGTTTCTACCTGGTGATATTAAGATGGCCGACATTTTGATATATTTATGAAATTATGGGAATTAATTCTTTGTCACAAATATTCAAATAAATGGGGAAAAATGAGACAAGTAAAAGAAAGGAAAACAACAATGTTATTAAGTGTAGTGTATAACTCGTAGCAAACTCCCCTTCAGCCTAGAAGCATAGGAATACCATTGATACTGTGTAACCTGTAACCCTGTATATTTTGCGAACATATGAAGAGTCTAATTGCAAAACGGCTTAACTCCATTTTCACCAAAATTGACTTATTAACATCAATCCATTTACCACCTAGCTACCTATCGAGAGTATGAAATTCTAAGCCATACAGCGTGTTTCTATTGAGCCTACCGTATTTATCCAGATAAAATTTAACCGGCTAATAACGGAGAAGGTCTGTTTCTATTGGATTGCGTTTTCCGCAAAGCACGATCAATCCTACCGTGATCGTACGATTACCGGCTAAGAGTCCTTTGATCTAGGTTGCCGGAAGGTATTGTGGGACGCGCTAGGTCAAATTTATGCTCAATCAAACACATGCGCGTTGCAGCCAGGGGTCATATTCTGATCACATGGTTTTGTTGATTTCCGGTTGTTAACCGGTTGATACCGGTTGACGGCTGTTTCTATTCTATTGACGTCTTACGGTATCTTACGGTATAGCTCTCCGCTATAATCCTGCAAAAAGCAGGATAATTAATTACCGGCGAAACTTTCTCCGCTAAAAAGATGGATAATGGTGGAGAAGGTCTATTTCTATTGAGATCTTCTGCTCCATTAGCCGGTTCATTCTGGAAAACAACCTTCAATAAAAACACGCTGATATTCCACAAGTACAAAATATCTTGGGTTTACTTTTATTTTTCCATAGGTGCATGTACAAACTCAGGCAAAGAAGTATATTTTTCTCCAGAATTACTTCAGTGGAGTTAATCCGTGATTTGATCAAACTCTTCATAAATGTTCACAATTTTGCTTCATGACAAGGAATTTGCCATAGTGTTTTATATACATGATTTATTAC
Source organism: Eucidaris tribuloides (assembly GCA_001188425.1). Taxonomy (NCBI): domain Eukaryota; kingdom Metazoa; phylum Echinodermata; class Echinoidea; order Cidaroida; family Cidaridae; genus Eucidaris; species Eucidaris tribuloides. Next base: position 56,965 of record JZLH01S0291724.1, read on the forward strand.
TGCTATAAGTACATTGCATCAGGTTATGTACAGTTAAAACAAGCTGAAATTTACCTGATTTTCATAAAAAGCAAGAAATATTCAAATTAAAGTATAACAGGCAGTTATCAGAGGCATAGATGAAATAAATGAACATCATAATACAAAATCAGCAAAACAAATTAATAAAAAGTACATTTGATGTGCGGCATTCATTAAAAATTCATGATTTCATTACATTTGCATTAACATTGTATAGTTTGTACCTAGATTTATGTCAGGAAGTTACCTACTTGCGTGGATATTTAGTTGCAAAATTTGCAAAAATAAAACCACCACAAAATTCGCAAAAATAAAACCACCGCGAAATATATGCAGTATTCATGTAGGCTCCCATAGGAATTTAAAGCTTAGACTGTGGAAGTGGTCACGATTTAAGCTGAAGTGCACTCAAAAGATTTGATAATTTAGGTAATTTATTGTTGCACGCTGGATTTTTATCGGGATGTGGTTTACACTTCTGCCCCAACCGTTAAAGACATTTTGTAACATTGTGGAGGTTCAATTTAATGAAAAGAAATGTCAAACACTGATATCTGGGCTCCATGATTGTTCTTGAGTTGGAGAGAATGATTTTCTATTTCAAATAAAGGCCTTGTCCATTTCAACAAATCTGTAATTCTGTTTCAACTTGCCTCTAAAATGGAAATTACCGTTTTGCCGTAGACTATCATGAAAAAGTAGTAATTCCATTTTCATAGAATTTAATATAAATATTTTGTCCATTGTTTTGGTGCCATTTCTGCACATTTTTGGTGAGCCTTTTCCAACTTCTGTTATGAATTTCATGTTTTTTTCTTTAAAAAAGTGAAAATTTTGAGAAAATAGTATTTCCATGATTTTTCATTTGGAAATTAACTTTCCATTTCAAGTGATCAATTCTGGTAATTCTGTCCATTTTTTGCTATCGTGGAAAATCACTATTGAGTGGACAAACACACACCCTAGAGTACAAATTGTTAAAAAGTTATGGTGCTACTGGCAAGATGTACAGATAAATATCACATGAATTAAACAGTTTGTGTAACACTTGCCCTTACTGGTGAAAGCATGAAAATGGTGGGGGGGGGGGGGGAGTGGTATGGGCAGGATCAACTTTATCTTTTTCTGTCACTAATCAATAAAACTTAAGAGTAGAATAATTTTCACAATGTAGTTAGAATAGCAGCTCGTGCCATGGCCTTGTGGATAAGATCTTGCATTCGTATGTGAGAGGTCCCTGGTTCAAGTTCAAATCATGGCAGTTGTGTCCTTGGGTAAGAGTCCCCATACCTCACCCCTGGATAAGATACAAAGCTGGAGGTTCATTGTTGAGAGCCAATTCCTCAACACGAAAAAGAACCCATTTAGTGAAAAGGGAAAGTGGCGAACTTGGTGTGGAGGACACCCTGGTGGATTTCTGCATTATCATGACTTCATACCTGCATACATGTAACAGCATATTTACACCTCCCACGTTGGAAATAAGCCAGATATATGATGGCTTTTACAGGCTTTCCTTGGTGGTTTCCATTGAAATGGAATAGTTAGAAGAAAGTAAGGACAACAATTTCCAGAATATTGCCCAGTAGTGCTACTAGACTTACTTTATTTAAAGGGACCGTAAAGTCGCCAGTCATGGGCGTTTATTTACCTTACGCTTGCCCCTGTTGCAAGTCAGTGCGTAACACTGAACTGTAGAGTTCAGTGGTGCGTAACAACAATCATGGAGCTGCGAACAGAATTGCCAATGACGGTCAGTTGGGCTTAGTTCGCCTTTCTTCGGGTGAATACGTGCTGCGTAGGAAATTGCACACAGTTCGTGCGCGCTCGTTTTCCGAAAGTATACGGGCATTCCCGAATATTACCCGAGTCAGGCCAGGTCTAGACGCCCACGACTTGCGACTTTACGGTCCCTTTAAGGATTAATGGCTGGTTATCAGCCAAAATGTGAACTATATTGCCCCATACACTGATAGACTTTGTAATTTCTTTTAGTAAAATCTTATCTTGGTAGCCATTGAACATAATATTACATTGGTTGTCATACTTTCACGGTAGGCAGGTGCAGGCCTGTTGTTGGTCATATATATATATATATATATTTTTTTTTTTTTGGTGGGGGGTGGGGGTGCAGGGGTAGTTGGCTTGGGTTGGGTGGGCTTCAATTATTACATCACTTGAATTAAACGTGAACTAATTAAACAGATACGTGACTAAACTAAACGTTTGGTCATCATCATTATTAACGCATAATTGAATTAAATGAAGTTCAAACCATACAATTACTCGATAATTAAAGGGGATTACATAAGAAGAGCCACAATCCAGTGAATCATAAGTCCAGGTGGTAAACCGTTGTAAACTCATCCTCGTTCCTACAACTCGTCGTTCGTAAGTCTGTTAAGTTTGAATATCAAATAAGGCAATATTTTTCAAATTAGAGAAAATTTGCTATTAAGGCCCTTCTGCCGGGAACATATACAAGGGGTCTTCTGCCGGACAACCGATGAACTTAACCCGTTGCCTCCGAGATTCTGAAAATCCCATAGAGTTAACACAGGGCAGATCCGGTTCCCGTAGCCAACGGGTTAATACATCACCAACTCTGAGTAAAAGCACAGAATAGCTGAAGACAGACGATAGATAAATAATATTGTGCAGTCAGCGACACTTCTCTGGTGTAAACTCCGGACGCCTCGCTCCCCTGACCAATCTTAACTGCCAACGTGACAATGCAGATTTATTTCCATAACTGTGGGCCATTTGTAACTCTCACATGTAAATTGTCTCGAACACGAGTCTCAAACGTGTCTGCAACTATCACTTTGTTGTTATATTTGTGTGCATAGACAAGACATGCTTACCTGGGGATGACTTAGCACAATTCAAATTGTGGTTATCGGCACTAGTGCTTCGGGAACGGCATTTTTTTTTGTAGAAAATTTTCACAGTCATCCTCTACTTCTAGTTATGTGCAGCAGTTTCCCATTCAGGTGAAGTACTACGTGTATGAGAAAAACTAAATCTTCTTCAGTCACATGTGTGTATTGCCTTCATTTATCTGATCCACGACCTGCCCCTCGCCAAAAAAAAAAAATTAAAACAGTATTTTTATTTAGAAAAAAATACCTGAGGTAAATTATGTAAATCTTGATGTATTTCATGTAGTACTGTGTCAAGAAGGCTAACCGACTGTTAACCGACTGCTAACCTTCCAAAAAGATCCAAAATCCTCTTGCAAAAAACAAACAAAAACAAAAAAGTAAGGTAAATTATGTAAATCTTCATGTATTTCTTGTAGTATTGTATCAAGAAGGTTAACCGATTGCTAACATGCCAAGAAGATCTAAAATCGTTCAGAATTTTTAAGTTTTTGCGACGTGATTGCTGTATTCCAAGTATTTGCGCACAGATGGTGGTTTGATGACAGAGTTTAAGTAATTATATCGTTATCTATATATTTTACTATTAAAGCAATTGTTGTGAAGCAAAAAAATAGTATTCTATTATCAAGATTAGCATGTTGGCACAATTGTTTCAGGGAATGATAACACTTTTTTCCAGAAAAAGTACTTTGAACATTGTTTTTAGGTTAACTGGAAACCACCCAGTTTTTGTGGTTGGTAACTGGTTTGGAAATAATCAAAATGATAGCTCTGATTTCATTTATATAATGTACAACTGCAGATGCACCTTTTGTCACACTTTTGTGCAAAAAAGCATCCAGTTAGGGCATCAGGATGGGGAAAAGGGAGAAATCTTTTTTTAGGCAAGATGTGAGATCAAGTATGAACAATACGCTGGAAAATATAGTTAGATGAAAAAGACTGTCAGTGCACTGTGTAATGAAGTTCATAGCTCGGCATTTCAAATGCAGGATATATGTGGTGTGTTCGCTTGACTTTGATGTGAAGGAGGGATTTATTTCTAAGTGTTCCAAGCTGTTAAAACAAAATCGTTATCATACATAGTGGTGACTGGTTGATGCTTATTATTGAAAACAAAAATGTGCACTTCCGATACGAAAGCCAACACTTCTTTAACCCACAAGCAGCCTGTTTCTACAAAAATTACAGAACATGAATGATGCGTATGGAAATGTGCTCAACAAGCCACATTCTAACATGCATCTCGGCGTTAATGCCCCTTTCCCCGTAAGCTAATCCCATGTCGCACTTGTGGTCCATATGTACTTAACCCGTTGGAGACGATATGATTTTCATATAACATACATTTTCCATAGACCCCAGCCCAAGATATCTCGTTCTTAGTCTCCAGCGGGTTAAGGTGCAGAACCCGACAATCGGTCCCCCGGCTACATTCGAAATTCAGCTGTTGTCCCGATGTAGCGTGTGTGGTTGCGTGATAAACCGGGGGTGAACGCTCCTTGCGATGTTCCCCTCTTGAGACTAGGCACGATAGGGCGAGAGGCATTGATGTGCAGCTCGGCCGTGATTGGTCGACGAAGTCTTATCATCCACCACCAGTAGCATTCGCGCTACTCCCACAGGAGAACGAGTCGCTTCTGCTGGGAAGGGAGATGGGGGTCGGGGGGGGGGGCATAGCTGTAGAGGGCAATATATGTCTTACTGCGCTAAGGTGGATCTTGGTGGCAGGGACAGCATGTTATTTTGACACAAAATCAAAGTGGTCACTAACCTTTTTGGTCTGCTGATTCTAATAAGTTATTTTTTTTTTAGTCTGTCCATCCACTTGTTATTAAAAGATAATAAAATTTGAAAATTCTTCTAGAGCTGTAAGTTCTTCACTGTTTCTGATTTTAGTGGTGGTATAAATGAAGCAAGTTTTGGCATGTGTGTGTGTGAGGTTTTTTTTTTTCTTTGGTGGGGGAGCTTATTGTATATTTGTTGAGGAAGGAAAAGCTGATTCTTCTCAGGGGAAAAATTACATGGGGCCTCTGGGCCATTTCACCCCCAAAATGGCAAAAAAGCCCCTGTAATTTGCAAAAGAGACTGTGTAAATTGCCATAGGGTTCTATACAAAAGACATCTGGAATGCACTGTTTAACAGGAAAAGTAGCACTTGAAAAGAAACTTTTAGTTTTTCCCTGTCATATGAGCGTGACATTTGAATTCTGTGCTTTGCTTTGCTATCATGATTCTAGTTTGCTTTCATATGGGAAGGAATGGTGCAGTTAGAGTGACTGGCTCTTGCAATCACGTTTACAATCACGTTTACAATCACGTTCTAGCTACCATATGAAAGGGCCTAGATCTTGTCAGGCAAGAAGCTGACATTTTTGTGGTGAAAGTCAGGAAGAACTGGTGAGATGGCAAGAAAGAGCACCTGTGTTGCAGAAAGGCCAGATATACACGTCATCGTCAGAAGTAATAAATAAATTCCCGTAAACAAACCCGTTGTAAACGACACCAGTGAATTCTGTAAACTAGAGTATAAATACCATATCTGTAAATAGGACGTAAATATAGAAGGCTTGTGTTTGCGTATTTCCTTTCTCGACAGCTTTTCCTGAAAGGATTTAGCTCAAGAGAAGTGGTGAAAATATTATTCATCCCTGGGGGTTTTGGACCCTCATCTCCCCATTCAAGATAATGCCTAGTTTAGATATCCTATTCCATCTCAACTTCTGCATTGATTCCTCATATTTTCTTCAGATCAAATTTCATATCTATCTGCATTCAAGTGCTGATAGATTAAGATACCCTTAAAGCAATTCTACTGTTTGTTTACTAGTTCGAAAACAAACCGAAATTGACATTTTTGAATGACATTGTCAATGCTCCGCAAGATGTAAATATCAAGGATGCTGTCGAAATGTAGGAAATGACCCTTATATCCAAAAGGAAACAATCTTCAAGGAGGATACAAGATAGTGGTGATACTTGGACAGATGTTTGTAGATATGTGCACGCATGGAGACAACTCTATACTTTTGTTCACAAGGTAATGTGTGGCCGTTTTTATGCAGTCGTAGCACAAGAATGTGCTCTGAAATTCACTTTTTTAAACAAAATTGTACTAAAATAATATTGCTCTAAATGGATAGTCTACAAATGACCTAAACATATAATTTGAAAATATAGGACTTGCCACTTCACTAAGTTTCATTGTTAATTTTCCAAAATTTCTGCCTAGCGTCTTGAACAACTGTCCAGTCCTCTTTTTTTGTGGACTGGATCATTCAATCCACACAATGCAAACTTTGGTTGTTTTTTTTAGTGTTGGGTGTATGTGGTCCATACAGCTCTGCTCAGGACCACATACATAGTAGGCTAGTAGGTGTGGATATGTGCTAGTGATTGGAGAGGCTAAACCAGTCAAAATACTTGTAAAGCACAAAAGTGGACTTCCGAATTTCAAGGGGGAGGGGGAAATTGCGAGAAGTTAAAAATGCCTTGAGAATCAAATGAGTTGAAACATATACCAAGGTTTACTTTGACAAAAGTGTATGTACTATGTTTGCAGGCTGGAAGGATTTGTCTTGAATTTGTTTATTACTTGAGGAGAAAAGAGCGTGCATATGCCTGTACCGTGAATAAACTCGAATCTGCAGATAGGTACAGCTATTTTGGAGAATAATTGTCTATTACAAAGAAGAAGCATTAGACCCCCAAATTTTGACAGCAGAGACTTCTTGATTCTTTCTACATAAATTGGTACATTGTGGATCCCTTCCGATTGTGCTATTTCCATTTAACATGATGTACATGTATTTGATTGGGTTGGGGGGGGAATAAGTGAGGGTGGGGAGGGGTAAGTGAGGGTTGGGAGTACCTGGGCTTTAGGTAAATTGGGATCACTGAAGGGGCACAGAACTTGAACAAAAGTACCTTGTTGGTTTTTATATTGGACTACAATGTATTTTGTTTCAAAATGCATTCAAAGCTAATGTTTGTAGCTTTGTATTATTAACCAAGATTATTACCGCGTCCCAGTTTCGCTGTGTTTATTCCCCCAACTTTTAGACTTACAGCTTCCTGGCTGCTTCAATAATCTATCCCCCGTGAATTGGTGTTTCAATTTCCAAAGAGCCGAATTTATAAAGCCTGCATGACGCATGGATTTTGAACGGCAGGGATACGTGCTAATTGGACGGAAGAGATATCGCGAGGGATTGTGGGAATGGTCCGGATATGAGTTTGTAGATAATCGGTTTAATTTTGTATGATTGCTGATCATGTTGGAGAAGAGGGGGAAGTTTGGGTGCAAAAGCTATGAACCGTGACATTTAGACTTATCTAGATATAGGTAACACATTATTGGGTTGTCATTTTTTTTTTGACAATATTTTTTTAGAGTGTAGGCATAGCCAAGGGGTCTGAAGTTGTGTGTTCTAGAGTGTTTATTTGTTCATTCAAACACTGTCAGATATGTCAAATAGCAAAGTTTGAAAGTTTTTTAAATGGGGCTTCCACAATGTTATATAGTGTCTACTCTTTAATAGTACTTTAAATGATTTCTGCATATTTCTGTCACAGGCTAGAATCTGTAATTAGACCAGTACCTTTTGTATTTGCATTGACCTGTCTTCAAGTTGCTACTGAGTTATATTTATCTTCAGTCGCTTTGTTCAAGCATGTTTTGAATTTAACAACAAAAAGGGTACATGGGCCAGCATCCTTCTATTCCTCCCAGGGGCTGCGCCACGGTAAAATCTTAGGGTGAAAACTCTCTCTAGGGGAGGGGCAAAAGTGTCAATAAAGATACATTTCATAAATTACACTCCAAAATACGTGTGATTTTCTGTCTGTTGTAAATTTCTAGGGGACCCCCTCTGCCCGCTTCTCCCGTAGCGCCGCCCCTGTTTCCTCCTAGGATATTTGGCTTTAAACAATGAGCCCTGAACATTGTTAGTCGACTTTGGAAGGGTGTCATTAATTGTTTCATGACCAGAAGATTAAAAGATTATTTCGGTGGAAAAAAAGGTGCAAAATGTAGCCAAATAAAAGTTCAGATGGATTTGCAGTAAATCTGTGTAAAGGTCATCATCAAATATTATGTATGTTTTACTGTAGGACAACTGTTCATCTGTTGAACCTACATGTACCGGGGATTTATTGTCTGCATATTCCTGTTATATTGTTTTGACTTGTTATCACTGAGCTATTGCAAGTCACCAGTTGAGCATCTGATAGCAAAGAAAAATTTAGGTGTTGGAAAAAAATGTATTGAAAAAATTATTTGATTACATTACAATTATGCATGCTTAGTAACTGGCATATTGAGAATGTTAACATGTACCATACTATTCATAATTATTCTCATTTCCCTGGTATTATGAAGAATAGTGCAAGAACAGGAGTTTAGTTGTTGTCGAATTGGGTATAGAGGACGGAAACATCAACTACAAAGCAGTCCTGAATATTACTTCTACAGCATGTGTAAAAAAAATTGTGCAAGTCAAAAGCACCCTCTGTAGTAATTGAAAAATGTTCTTGTGAGTGACACTTACATCTATGTTGAGGACATAGTCTTACCTTTAAATGGCATTTATTTAGTTGAATTTGCTTATTTCAATCTGGAGATATCGTCGCCCGGCTGGCAGAAGGGCGTTAACAGTAAATTGCCTCTAATTTGAAACACATACAGGTAGGCTTATTCCATATTTTCGCCTTACCGTACTGATAGAAGGATCTAAAAGATCACAATACTTTGATTTCATGTGAAATAAGCCAATGGTTGTCACGTTACAAGCAATTTACTGTTAACGTTCTTCTGTTTAGAGCATATGCTAACGCCCTTCTGCCAGCCGGGTGACGATATACATGTATTTACATGTAGATAACAACGAAAGGGTAAAATCACATTTTACCTCTTTTACGAGGGAAGAGGGCCTGATTCTATCACTGACTGTACATGTTCTAAAAGTGGCACAATTGTGATTTTTCTCTGTTGTTGTTTACTAAACATATCTCAAGATTTAAAACAACAGATTAAACACCATTTGAAAGCTTAGACTGTGCCCTTGCCATTGATGTAAGCATCATGTCACAACTGTACAGTAATTTCTACATGTAATTGTCAAAGAGGGCAGTTTTCACTTGCACAAGTGAAAATATAACTAAACATATCTCAAGATTAAAACAAGCAAATTTCACAGAACAAACGGCCGTTGAAAGCTAAGACTGTGCCCTTGCCATTGATGTAAGCATCATGTCACAGTATTGTGTAATTGTCAAAGAGGGCGCTTTTCACTTGCACAATTTCTTTGAGACATGCTATTTGTGTACTTGTACTTGTAGTTTCTCTACTGGAGGTCAAAGACCCCGACAGTTGCACAATTTGTACTTGCCCTTCGCGTATGATATTTTTCCCTCGCCCTAATTTCGGAAATTATGCCATGGAAATGGCGTTCTTCCTCTTTACAACGAACCTTCCAACCCCCCAAACTTGTTGTCGGAGGTAAATAAGTTGGGAGGGGACCGTGGAAGTACTAAATGAAGGCCAATAATTAAACGCTTCATTGTATGTAATTTGAGATGCTATTGGAAGTGGCATTTCACGCCACGTCGTGGATTCGGTCTGGCTGACAATCTGGTGTCCGTGGCCCGTAACCCTGTTGGCGCGACGAACCTTTGAAAAATGATATCAGGCTGACAAGATTTTGTTGAAAATATAAGGTATCAGATGACATCTTCAGAAAAAAAAAGATCACATTTGAGACTCTCGCTTGTAATTTGTGTATTACTTTATTTGCTTATGAAAGAACAGAAAAAATGTTACAATCGTGTCAAAGTGAAAAATACTTTAAATTGAAGTTTTGCTGCATAATTGCAGATCTTCAGTTCACAAATATGTTTCATTTTCTCTGGATAATTACTTGTACTGTAGGAGCCTACATGTACTTTTTTGTTGCAAGAGTCAGGAAGTACTTATCTTTGCAGTTTCTTTTGTGATTCAATAACTTGGCTTTTTTGGTTGCATTTCCTCAGTATATTTCAGTTCAAACCACCACATTAAAATAATGTGAAATTGAATTCCTGTGAAGTGGGTTGGGATCATACATTCTCATGAGTACAACGCAGTATGTTGCGGTGTTTAATTGTACGCAATTTTGCATGCTTCTTGCCACAGACAGGACTGGGCCTGTTTGTCGGAACCGGCCTAATCTATTACACATTCCTCCAAACAGATCTGATTAGGGTCCTCGCTGACCACAAACCGCCAGATTGTTGGGCAAGTACGATACCGATTCCGTAGTGGGGTCACTGCCCTCAAGGAAATAACCGGGGCTGTATTTCTCCCCCCTCGTGGAAGGCTGGACATGCGTTTAGCGGTCAAACGTCCAGATGGAGTGGGGAATAATTTACACGCTGACCCGTGATCTGTTCGGACGTGATAAAGACGTATATTTAGTAACAGGTGTTACTTTTATTACGCGGAATGCTTTCCTGACAATTATCAACTTTTTCATTTCTGTAATGCAAGTCATTGTGTTGATGTATGGGAGTTGAGAAAACCTGTAAATCATCAGTTGTTGCTGGTGCAATTGTTGAGACTAATTTTGTTTACCAACATGTCAATATAATATGTTCCCTTCCAATTTTAGGAGCTATCCCGCCCCACCCCACCCCACCAACAGTACAGGGTTTTTGCATTTTTCATCATAAAATTGTACAATTTGGCACATATTTTAATGATTACTTTTACTTACACTAGCAAAAACTTTTGTTCTGAATGGGATTCAATTTCACTGGTGGTCAAAGAACTAAATTAAAGACGCTATATAACACTGTGGAAGACACGTTTAAAAAATTGTCGAACTTTGCTATCTGACATATCTGACAGTGTTTGAATGGACAAATAAACACATTAGAACACAAAAGTTTGGACAGTAATGCTGTCACTAGTACAATATGTGCAGATACAAATTGGCACATTAATTTCCTATCGGGCGATAGGAAATTATGCAACACAGCAGTCTATGGGGGAAAGCTGGAATGGTCTCTCAATGATTTTCACTTTTTTAAAGCACTTCCTGATCGTTTTAAACTGCAATTTTTCAGGGCTTCATTTTTAGACCATGTCAGAGACACTGGTAGTATTGGGAATCCTGCAGCTCAGATTTTTTAAACTGGAAACACTGTTATACAGTGCCTTTAACCAGTTGGAGGCGATTTGATTTCACTATAACATGCATTTTCCATAGACCCCAACACGAGTTAACTCGTACTTAGTCTCCATCGGGTAAAAGTTGATGGTGCACAAAATAAGTACATCCTAATTCACAACCCACTGTATATGGCAAGTAACTTTGGCAAGATTTAAGCTTGTCAAATGTGCACTTGCGATTTTTTATGAGTTTGTGGTTTTTTTTGGAGGGGGGGGGGTTGGGGAATGGGGGGGGGGTTGGTATATTTTCAAGAATGAGATTTTCAGTGATCATCATCACAGCATGAAGAGTTGGGAAAATGCACTAGTTTTCAGGGATGTAGTCGAGGCCGATCGTTCTGAGTCACGAGGCCGCTGGAAAAATATTGTTCCCATAGACTTTGTACACGTGACTCGGTCCGAGGCCAAGGCCATGGCCAGCAAAATCTGGCCTCGAGACTGGCCTCGACTACATCCCTGCTAGTTTCACATTCAATATGTGGGACTTGGCAGCCCTGTAAACTACTATTTGTTTGCCAAAATGCCTGTGTTCCCTCATGGGTGTGGTTTCATTTTGGACAGTTCTGTGATCCCAGAGCCAAATAATCTCATTTTTGTTTCTTTTGTCAAATATTAATAGGGGAAAAAAATCTTGCACGTGGCCCTCCTCGTGCTCTAATGATACGTTTTTCCATTTGATTGAAGAATAGTTTAACCTGTCAAAGACTAGACATGAGATATCTCGTCTCCTGGTCTATGGGAAATGCACGTTAAAGCAAAATCAAACCATCTGTGGGAGACCCGTTAAAAAAATTGTCAAACTTTGCTATCTGACATATCTGACAGTGTTTGAATGGAAAAATAAACACCATAGAACTCAAAGGTTCAGCCAGTTATGCTGTCACTTGTAAAATATGTACAGATTGGCATGTAAATTATTCTCAGCCGATGAAAATTCTGCAACACAGCAGTCTATGGGGGAAAACTGGAATGGTCTCAATGAGTTTTACTTTTTTAAAGCCCTTGAACGATCATTTTGAACTGTAATTTTTTCAGGGCTTCATTTTTAGACCATATCGAAGACACTAGTAGCATGGAGAATCATGTAGCTCACATATTTTAAATGGAAATATTGTTACACGATGTCGGTGATATGTTTGATTTATCTTCTTTTTGTGTTTGCAGATGGCTAAGGCTTCACTTTACAGTTGTCTCATTAGCTGTGCAGGATTTGATCTGTTGTAACAATAGGAATGTTGTAAAGATGGTCTTGTGACAGACATTTTTAAAGACTTTCTCTTGCAAAAAAAAAAATGGAAAGGGGAGGGGGAGGGGGAACCTACAATAAAGAATAAAGGTTTCAATTTCAATCTCACTTGTTCACACCTAGCCCCTTGATAATCAGGCTATCACAAAGTTCACATCACCCTAAGAAAGTTCAGGACTAATAGTCGTAGGAAATACTTAGTCTAAAGACAATCCATGTCTCGTGCCCCAAATCAAGCAGTTTATTGTTTGTCTTGGCTTACTTTTATGATGATGTGTCAGTGTTGTACAATTTTGAAGACTTTCTTTTGCAAAAATAGATGAAAAGGAGAGGAGGAACCTACAAAAATGAGTAAAGATGATATTTTGATCTCAGTGTTCACACCTTGCCCCTTGATAATTGGACCATCACAAAGTTCACATCACCCTAAGAAAGTTCAGGATGCGTACGAAAGTGGTCTTTTGATAATTTGCGTCTCGTGTCCCAAATCAAGCAGTTCATTGTTTGTCTTGGCTTACTTACGTGATGATGTGTCATTGTTCTAGCATTCTGATTGGCCATTGTGAGTGTTTCTGCAGAGAAGAAAAAGATGCAGTGTACTTTGCGATCTGTGTCTCATTCAAATTTAGATGTCCAGCCGTCATTTATCAATCAATGAACATCCCTTTTGAGTCTGTAAATGAATTGCATAAAAAACATCTTGAGATAAATAGGGTCAGCAGGAGACTATTTTGGCATCTTCCTCGTTTCTCCGTTCTGCGAGACGTCATGACGTGAAACCGAAAAGAGACAAAAGACAGGAGGCAGCCTGCTTGGTCGTGACTTTGATGGAATCGGGAATAATTACGAGTTTCCTAACCCAGCACTTTATTTGGAACCCCCTGTGTGTCTCTAACCGCTCAGTCATAGCTCTCCTGATGTAATTTCCTTTGTCCATGGTTTACTACTGGGCTGGAAAGTGTGCTGTTCCCTTGTTGTCTCGAACTTCAGAAACACCTGCAAATATCTGTGCAGGAGAATTTAGAAATGCCTAATAACGATGCAAAACATAGAATTTTCAAATGATAGAAATTCATCTTCATGCATTCTTCAGTGTGTTTTTTTCTCATTTATCAATCAGCTGGTATGGGCAATAAAGGGTCTTTCTCAACAGTAATGGGTAAAATTGTCTGCAAAGTAATGAGTGACACTTAGTCCATTATGTTCCAATTTGGTTGTTTTTATTAAAAATTAAATTTCATCTTCTTGTTTCTGAGTATGTAAGCACAGGATGTTGTATGCTAAATCGTGCTTTGTTGATAGCCCAGAAAAATGAAACTTAAAGGCAAGGTTGACCCTGACATCAAGTTGGTTTTAATAAAAGCAGAACAATGAGAGAAACATATTAATGAAAGTTTGGCGAAAATCCACCAAAAAATAACCGAGTTATGAGGTTTCAAAGTTTTAAATTTGTGACGTCACACGCGAGCAGCTACCCATATGTCATGTGATATAAAAGTGCGGTTTTCTCAGAAATGTGAAAATGATTTTGCCTGTGCATTCAATATTTTATCAGAAACAGTATTTCATACATACTTCTATGAAAAAAATCATTCGGTTTTCATGAACTATTAAAAATGGCAATTGATGGAATTTATAGTACATTACATATTGGGAGCTGCTCGCGTGTGACGTCACAAATTTAGAACTTTGAAACCTCATAACTCTGTTATTCCTTGGTGGATTTTCGCCAAACTTTCATTAATATGTTTCTCTCATTGTTCTGCTTTTATCAAAACCAACTTGATGTCAGGGTGAACCTTTTGCCTTTAAAGATTAGATTGAGTACTTACCCAACAACAACTATTTTCAAACAATCTACCAACAGATGGTATTCTGAAAATGTCAATCTAGTACATGTACATAAGACAGTAGTGAAAACAACAACATTCACCTGTTTAAACTGGCAAATCTACATCTATTTATAATATTTGAAGTGAACTGGTCACATATAATGCAACTGTGATATGCTTTTACATGGAAACCAAGAAAATGGGGAACTCTGATGAAATATTTTCCACTTCAACCAGTACTCCATTTAATCTTTAATGAAAGTTTATTTTCAAAGTCATACTGTGACATTACTGATTTCAAGCAAAGTTGCCATCTGCAGAAGTTGAAATACAGATTTATTCAAAGTTTTAAAAATCAAACTCCAGTATGGCTTAAAGGTAAATGACATGATTGGGGGTAGTCCTCAACTTGGGGTAAAAACTATTCCAGAAGCCAGTAAACTATGCAGAGATTCTGCTGTGAAAATTTTGTAGTCAAAAGTTGACTCATTTTGAAATAATGTCCTTATGTATGCCTTGTAACAAACAAATTTGTAGTGTAGCCTTCTATGGGGATTAAATCTATCGTGCCTCGATAAAATTAAACTGCTGGCCTGTTCATGCTTGATTCTCCTTAAGTAAACAAATTCAAGGCAAATCCCTTCAGCCAGGAGATCCACTCCAGCTGGTGTATATTTGGTTTGTCTTTCAACCAGTATGGTTCTAAAGGCATTTTTTATTTCTCGCAATCATGTCACTGAGTTTTAACCAAATTTCCTCTGAAAACTTTCAGTTATGAATTCCTAATGATTGATTCACTGCATCCCATGTTTTGTCTCTGGTAATGTCTCAATTAACAATTACAATTATATTCAAACAAGGATCCACTTGACCACAACAACAACAAACAAA
>JZLH01S0291724.1:77053-90854 GCA_001188425.1 Eucidaris tribuloides
ATATTGAGCAAAATGTATTTTGTTCAACTCGTAAAGTCCTATTCAGTGTCCTTTTAACAAGTGAATTATGAAACAAATGGACACTTCTAATTAATATTTGTTTGTTCTGCATGTTTAACATGATGTACTGAGTCCCCTACACTATATAACTCAATTTTGAAAAAAAAATTAAGTTATGCCATTTTGTCATTCTTTTTTTTCGGGGGGGGGGGGGTCAGTATACACTTGTAGTTTCATTAATCCATTAACTCCTGGAACATATTAACTTCTGTCGTCTATGTGAGAATCAAAAAATTTGAATGAAAGCATTTCAGAGCCTGATTTTCAGTGCATTAATAATAGGATACAGTAGTAGTAAGGATGAGGCCTGGAAGCATAAGTTCTGGAATATACTTTCTTATTGGGGTCGTACTAGTACCGGGATATGTGATTTGGCGCTATACCCCTATGGCAGCCTTGTAGAGAGCATCCTAATCATGGGTGCTGGTATGGGTACGGGTATGGAGAAAGACTGAAGCATGGGTATGGGTGCGGGTACGGGACAATGGGTACAGGTGCGAGTATGGGAATGAGTGCATGGGTATGGGTATGGGTCTGGAATTTGGGATCCTGGTACGTGTATGGGTGTGGAATTTGGGACCTAGGTACGGGTACGGGAAGGGGTACTACAAATCTGTCCTATACTGTGGCATAATGTTTGTTTATTTAAAACAACAACAGAAGCAAATTTAATTTGTAACCATATTATCAATGTGTTGGTGACACTCGTGAAAACAGTTGGATAGCTAGCCTCCTGGGTTAGCTCGCAGTGTACTGCCCACCAGGCACCCATAATCACTTACACACCATAATTAGGCATCCTGACTTGCTTTAATAGTGAGTAAGACTCATGCACCAGAGTCAAGGAGGTGCAGGTAATTAACAACTCTTACCTATTACATAAATGTTTCCCCCCTTCGAAACCGGAAAAGGGAAAGGAGAAGGTTGGATTAAAACTGATTACGTCCTCTGACTTCTAACCATCTCATGATTAATCGTTGGATACAAGTGAAATTGGAAAGATGAGTGAATTAGCGACAGGTGTGTCGTTGTGTCATAAATTTGAATTTGTCCTGTGCACCGCAAAGCAGGTGTGATTCACTTGTACCTGTATGCGTAGCAATCAATTTCTTCGTTAAAACTAAATAACAAAAAAGTCATCCGAGTTATAAATACAATGACATTTTTATGTTTGTTTCTTCCATTGAAATCTATTTCCTAACTTTTAAGTATCATGGTAAGGTAAACGTCTTCCACCCCATTTTTGAACAGGTAGTGCCATGGCCTAATAAAAATAATATGTTCTGCTCTTGACAGCATAGGAAATACACTGGGGCTGAGGGCGATTTAGCCCCCCATATTAAAGCCCAAGTTTAGTTTTGGGGATTTTTTGTTATTTGAAAGCTTTATGCCCCAAAGTCATAACCCTGCAATAATAGATTCTGAATGTCTTTAGTTTTTTTTTAATTAATTAATGAAAAATCTTGGGGGACCCCCCAAAATTTTACATTATAGCATCTAAATTGTTAAAAAGGCTTTAAGGTTACATGTGTTATACCTCATCTGAAAGAGCAGACTCAGCGCTTTCAGATGAGGTATAACTCATATAACCTTTTTTTGTCTTTGTTTTTTTTAAATTAATTGATGAAAAATGTCGGGGGACCCCCGACATTTTTGACTATATTTTACATTATAGCATCCAAAGGGTTAAAAAGGTTAAATGAGTTATACCTCATCTGAAAGAGCTGCGTCTGTTCTTTCAGATGAGGTATAACACATGTAACCTTAAAGCTTTTTTAACCCTTTAGATGCTATAATGTAACATTTTGGGGGGTCCCCCCGAGATTTTTCATTAACTAATTAAAAAAACTAAAGACATTCAGAATCTATTATTGCTGGGTTATGACTTTGGGGCATAAAGCTTTCAAATAACAAAAAATGCCCAAAACTAAACTTGGGCTTTAAAAAAAAAGCCCTGTAAAATCACAAAACAGCCCTCAATAGGGTATAGACGAATCCGCCGAGAATGTTCACCGCAAGAGGGCAGCAGGCAAGTCGCCATTACTGCCATGGAACTTTCAACTCTAGGCCACCGCAGTCAATACAATTTCCACACGAGCGAGCGAAATTTTCTATCTATGCCACTGCTAATTACGTAAAATAAGTCATGTCTTCACAAAACTATCAAACGGCTTTTGAAAGTTTACAATGTTTTCCTTAAATTGATACCATATTTGCTATCATTATAATTTGCCAGTGTTTTTGTTTTTGCATTTTCGCGAATCACCGATTCACCGCATCGCGCAAATGAGTTGCATCAAATACACGTAGTGCGCAGTGTTAGCAACTTGTTTTTGTGTGACAATGGTTTGTGACACTATCACAAAAGTCGTTATGAAAAACGTAAAGAAAAGGCGTTTTCGAAAAAATATTGCACTGTTGTGTTCTTAAGAGTACATAACATTGCTTGACAAGTTTGAACTTTGCATGAAACCTTGCGGCATTTTATTGTTGATTTATAATCTTACCGTAGACTGTGGTCCCATGTAGACCTAGCGGCTAGCCTACACGTACCGTGCCATGGCACTCTCTCGCCGGTGCGCGTAGGCGTAGCATCAGCCTCAGCACTTTCTTCGCGTTTTGGGTACTGAATTTATCGAAACTAGCCCCCCAACATTAATGAAATGGGTATATTTACTTACCTTGAACACCGTTGTGTTGTCACTTAGCTATGCCATCTAACCAAATTGAATGTTAGTTTCTTGAATTATTATTGACGTACAAACTTGCCACACAGTGTGCGTACTAGTATTAGGTGATGACCCCGCGATTCCATGGCAGTAATGGCGTCGCCGATAGAGGGCCAAATACACAAATGGGCCGTCGGATTCGTCTATAACATACTAGAATAACTAAATCTGGCTTGAATGTAGCCCCCAAAATACAATTTTATTTTCTACCCTGGCTCTTGATGACAGCAAAGCCAAATCAGCAATGTAGTTGACAATACTACTAACTGTTATATGTCGTGTAGAACGTAAACGTTATTGAAAATACAAGTCTCCACTAAAATCATCTGTTTAAAATGTAAGTTGTGGAGACATTTTATTTTCAGTGCCTCCTGATCTTATTTTACACAGTATCTGTCTTTTTCTGAACCTCTTCTTTTCTATCTTTAAAGGCAGTGGATCTCATGATGGCATTTTCTTCTAAATGCCATTGTATTTAGTTTTTACACAATGTTAATTTTTAGGCATGCCAAAGAGATCCCCTGCCTTTAAAGACACTATATAACATTGTGGAAGACCCTTTAAAAAATTGTCAATGGGGAAAAACTGGAATGGTCTCTCAATGATTTTTACTCTTGTAAAGCACTTAATGATAATTTCAAACTGTAATTTTTTCAGGGCTTCATTTCTAGACCTTATCAAAGACACTACTAGCATGGGGAATCATGTAGCTCACATTTTGTAAAATGGAAACATTGTTATATAGTGCCTTTAAGGGCATGAAGACATCCTTTGTAAAATGTGGAATTTGCAACTGATAAAATTTGTGTGCCATTGTAGTATTATTGCTGAATTATGAATTCATTAAGCCATGAACTTTGGATGGATTAATGTAATGTAACAAATTGAGTTTTTCCTTACTTTGTGACAAGAAATGAAGTCCCTTTTGAACCAGATGAAACATTGTGGTCATAGATATTGAAACAATGTATCAAACGCACCAGAGGAGGAAAAGGAAAACAGTTATTTACGGATATTTACCATTACAGCAATCTACCAAGATTATTCATTCTTCATCGTCAAAGAAAAGGCTCCATGTTTTGGTGATCAGTAAACATTTGAGCAGGAAATTGTCTTTTAATGGAGGAAGACATTTATTCTTAAGTGCATTTTTCTCTTCCAGTCAAAGACATTGAGGAAGTGAATCAGAGGCCACTGCTAGACAGAACGGTGGCATTGGTTGGAGGTGAAATTCACCCGTGAACTTGATTAGAAAATGACGAACCTATGTGTAAATTTCTTAATCATGGTGTAAGGGCTTTGTTAATAAGCATTAAAAAAGAATGTGTGATGTGTAATCATCATGTGTTAGCTGGCTG
The DNA here is from genome assembly GCA_001188425.1 of Eucidaris tribuloides. Classification (NCBI taxonomy): domain Eukaryota; kingdom Metazoa; phylum Echinodermata; class Echinoidea; order Cidaroida; family Cidaridae; genus Eucidaris; species Eucidaris tribuloides. Next base: position 81,201 of record JZLH01S0291724.1, read on the forward strand.
GCACAGCACTCAATTAGCAGGGTTCATATAAACATTGAAAAATCCCTGAATTTGACTTTGAAGAGTCCTTGAGTGTGTTACGAAATCCTTGAAATGTTTGATATCATATTTTTGATATTTTGTGGTGAATTTAAAACTGTGAAGAAATTTAGAAACAAGTGCTTGTCATACTTTGGGGCTCTTTCATATTTTTGCTGATAAGAGAATAGCGAGTGTGACGAAAACTCTGACTTTTAAAAGTTCTTGAATTTTACATTGTCACAGCTTTTTTTTTTTATACTATTCAAGAAACTAACTAGACCTATTAAGGTAGTGTGCTGTTGATGTTTTTATTATCCAATAAATTACAAAATTCTTTATAGTTGTTTATAATAATTAGTATGATATATTTTATTCTTAGTGTTCATATTAATATGCCGTTTGTTTATTAATCAAGACAGTATGTTTAAAAGGGGGTAAACAGATTTTAAAAATGTCAAACTTTGCTATCTGGCAGTGTTTTCATTAATGATTGCTCAAAATCTGTTCAAAACAACCAACTTTCAGAATACTTCTGTGCACATGTACAAATAATGTGATAACTCTGCTTGTGTTGTAAGACTTCATAAAACTGCTTCAGTTCATAATCAAGTACACAGAAAGTTTTTTTTTCTCTCTCTTTTCCAGTTCTGGAAGACTCAACAGGAGCAGGAGCTTGCCAATTTGAGGAAGGTCCAGGGATTACACGCCCCTCTTAGGCTGATGATGGAACAGAGTATTGTTGCACAGGTAAAAAAAAAATATAAAATTTACCTTCCATATTTAAATTTCATCGTTCATAGCCAGTTTGTAGTTGTGGTTGATCTTACAATTTTTTTTCAGCAATCTTTCATAAAGTATGGTATTGTCAGACTAGACAACAGAAACCAACATCAAACCTACCAAAATCATTTACAATGACATAGTGTCATATTAGTCTACTGATCAGTAAGTTGCCTATAGCAAAGTGTTTGTGGTCCCAGACATTTTTATTAGCTCACCAGGGCTGAAGACTCAAATGAGCTATTGCGATGGATTTTTATCCATTATCCTTTAACTTTTTGTACATTTTTATCTTCCTTAAGACACACGATTAGACCAAAATTGGTAGGAATGATCCTTAGGTCCTTAGTGGAAGAAGAATCAAGGATCTCTTATCAAATTGATACAAACCCTTGTACAGGAAAAGCTTTGCCCTACAATTAGTCAAACTGTACCAAAATAGTACTTACCTGGTTATGGTAAAAGGCAAAGCAGCTCATGGAAAAAGTAATGGAAAGTCATTTAATTTGGTTCTCAAAAGAAATACAATCATAAGAAATTGTTCATGTGACATAAATGGGGGGGGGGGGTGTCACAATTTGTTGTTTCCCATTTTTTTTCCATATAAAAATTTAACAGTTGTAGGCTTTCTGTGTTATCCTATTGAAAACGTTTTGATTTTGCTTTAACAAGCATTTTCCATAGACCTAGTGACTAGATATCTCATCTCGTGTCTTCAACAGTTTAAATGAAAAGTTGATTTAAATTCTATCAAGTCAACCCCTTTTACTGCTTACGGGGGCAACGTTGGATTGATTATTTAAAGAAAAAAATTGATTTATATATATATTTTTTTAAATCTGACAAATCTTGAGTATTTCTAATCAAAGAAACCACCAACCCTGTGAAAAAACTTTTGAAAAAAATTGTTTTAATGACAATTCTTTTGACAGACTGAGAGTCCAGACATCTTACCCTCCTCCCATGCACTGGCTGATGCATTGAGTGGGAGGGACGAGAACATTGGATTTGAAGACATCCTGAATGGTAAGTCAAAACGTTGTCATATGTGGCACACCGATGTCTCATCTTTTGTTTTCCAGATGCAGATCATATATTCAGGTATCAGCCTTTGCGTAGTGACAAAACTGGTACTGGAATTGGCGGCACCAATGTAAAAATATTTGTGATTACAAGCCTTCAATTGGTCCTACTTTACCTAATTTTCCTACTTTTTTTTATGAAGATCATAATTTTCATATTTTCCTCTAAAAATCCTTATTTTCCTACTTTTTATTAAAAAAACCCTTTGCAATAGGTTTATTATTTGTTTGGAGTTGAGTTGTCTTTACAAGTTGTTGCTGAAAGTGCTGTAAATACCATCATCACCTGTTTGTGAAGGAAAATTTGTTTCCAGACACTACTTTTAATATCCTACATGTACTTTCCTCCCACTTTGCTGGATTGAATCCTACTTTTCTCCTGCTTTTTGGAGAATTTTGCTCCTAATTTTCACCTACCTTTTCAACCAAGCAGAGTTGAAGGCCTGCAATTATTATCCAAGAGTGGCGGTGTCATGGTGTCATGAATTGTTCTCTGCTTTTTACTCGGAGAGGTTGGGGTTTGATACCTGCCATATGCATTTTTTTGTCCTTCAGCAAGCCAAGGTGATTTATCAACATTGCTGCTTGGCAACTAGGAGTGAAACAGGGACCTGGTCACTGACTAGGCTACTCTGGGTAAATAAGAAGATGTTATTATTATATATCGTTGGTTGTCCAGCAGAATATGTTCCCAACAGAAGGGCATTAATAGAAAATTTTCTCTAATTTGAGAAATGTTGCCTTATTTGATATTTGCACTTAACAGACTGACAGAAGAATATAAAAATATCACACTACTTTGATTTTAATTGAAAAGAGCCGATGGTTTTCAAGTTAGATACAATTTAGTGTTAAGGCCCTTCTGCCGGGAACGTATGCCAGGGTCCTTATGCCAGACAAACAACGATATTTTGATAAGTTTGAGGTCTCAAGCATGAGGATATAACTTATGCACTAACCTGTAGCAAAGAGAACTGTGCACTCTTGTACCTCAGAGACAAGAGGGAATATAAAATATTGCCTTCTTTTGAGAACCTTTTGTCTTCACCAGGTCTGAGTGATTTAGTGAGAAATTTCACGCAAAACTGAAAACTCCATGAGTTCCTACAATCGCATCATAACTTTTTCCAAGCAATTTACCATCATAATTGAAAGAATAAGAAAAAGGGATGTTGTTTGTGTATCATACTTGACCCATGGTGACAATGTTGTGATTATCTCTTCAGGAGATTTCCTTTGTTTTCTTTTGCCATGTTTTATCACACTGTGTCACTGATATATTTTACTGTAATTTGTTGCTAAGATGTGATTTGTTCTGATGCTAATATCGTAATAAATCTTGTGAGCTATATTTTCTATTTTTTTATTTTTATGATGAGTAATGTGTTACAAAGGCAAAACATAGCCATCAATCAAAGTAGCTGTATGTATGGTGAAGAGGCTTCATTGGGAGCGATTTATGTGTGTGTGTGGGAGAGAGTTCAACAACATAGCGATCAATTCCCAAACTAATTTTGCAAGATCCTTCTTGGTATTAAAGTAATTGGCTAACATTGTGGAGCATCAATTTCAAAAAATGTCAAATTTTGATATCTGAACTACATAGTAGTGTTCATATGGACAAATAAACACCCTAGAATAAAAAAAGTTTGTAAAGTTACACTGTCAATGGCAAGTTATGCATGAATAAACAATTAAAACTCAGGGCGAGTTTGAATAGCGTAGGTGTACACACAGTAAGTCTATGGGAAAAAAGGGCAGGTGAATCTGATCAACTTACAATTTCACTTTTTTAAAGCACTAAATAATCATTTTGAAATACAATTTTTTCAGGGCGTCATTTTTAGGACCTTATCAAAGACAATGATAGCATGGGGAATCATGTAGCTCAGATTTTTTAACTGTGGTAAATGTTAGCAATACCTCTAACCCGTTGGAGACGATTTGATTTCATTATAACACGCATTTTCCATTGACCCCAACATGAGTTAACTCGTATTTAGTCTCCAAGGGGTTAAAATGGTGTAATATCAACCAAGTCTCCTTTCTGTTTACAAATGAGAGATTAGGGAACAAAGTTGAACTTAGATCACAAATGACAGTTAACCCGTTGGAGACTAAATACGAGATATCCCGTGTTGGGGTCTGTGGGAAATATGTGTTATAGTGAAATCAAATCATCTCCAATGGGTTAAAAACTTACCATGACACAACATCCCATGTTGCAAATTTCAGAATTGCACATGCTGGTAATGATGTGACCTGTTTTTTTTTTTTTTATAAGGGGGTGGGGTGGCTAGGGGTATGTATGGAAGGGGGCAAAACATATTGAAAGATGTTAAGGGAGATGGAGATCACACCCACAGATCCAAAATTCACATACTATGGTGTACATTCCTGGAGGTACATGAGTATATTTGCCAGCATGTGTTGTATGTATGTTTATGGTCTATGGTCTATGAATAAAAAAAGCAACAATGATTTTTTTCTTGGCCCTCATCAGCCAATTTGTATATGTCAGCTGTTTAACCACAACTTCTAGTAAACATGGTGCTTGACCCATATTTCAATGATTTGTAACCTTCAACACTGGCAGACAGCTTTTCTTGATAGGATTTGGTGATGTGATGTGTGTGTGTGTGGGGGGGGGGGGAAGTGTTTGTGTGTTTGTTTCTGTGTGTGTTTGTGTGTGACTGTGTGTAAGTTTGTTGAGTATGTCTTTGTATTTGTGTCAGTTTGTCAGTGTTTCTCTGGAAATGAGAATGCAATCCATCAAAGTTGTATTACTTTATAGGTGGATGTGTAGAGTCATGATTTTTTATGCCTCCGCCCCGTTAGGGAGCCTGAGGCATTATGTTTTCGGGTTGTCCGTCCGTATGTCCATGCGTCTGTGCGTCCGTGTGTCCGTGTGTCCGTGCATCAGTGCGTCCGTGCGTCCACACTGCCTTGTGAACAAGATTACTGAAGAACCTCTGGAAGGATTTTAATGATACTTGGACCAAGGATGGACCACTAGGCAAGGATGAATTGATTAGATTTTGGGACAAATCCATCAAGGGTCAAAGGTCAAAGGTCAATGAACTTTGACCTAAATGCCATTTTCTACCTATAACTCCAGGTAGGAGTGCTCATTGTTGATATAATTTGGCGGTTAGGTTAAGTAACAAAAGAAAAATATTTTGGTAGAGTTACAGGGGTCAAAGGTCAATGAACTTTGTCTCTAAATCTATTTTCTGCCTTTAAGTTCAGTACTTCAGTAAATTCTCTGGTTTACAGCTACAGTGATGTTGCATCAACAGTGAAGTTGGAGGACAAATTTGAGGAAATCAAGTTACGAATCCATTTTTTTCTTTTATGTGCACGTTAGCCAAGTGTAACCATGGATCCTACTAGTTTTAGTAGAACCATGGATCCTACTATTTCTAGTAGGATCCATGGTATAACCTTCTCAATGCTATTGTAATAGCATGACAGCACTGTGATAGCATGATTATCTGAGGAACCTTTCCAGAGTTGAAAAGGTACTGCTTTCAAGAAACAACAAAAAAGCAGAGTGTGCTCTAAGTTGTCCACTTTTCCTTCCATGTTGTTATCTGTATTTGGAAAGCAGCATGACGTCAATGAACTTTTACGAAGTACCACTGTCAAATTATTTTGTTCTTGATTTGCACGCCATCTGTCGCGCTGTTTTTGGGGAAAGATAAACAATGAATCATTTATGGAACATTTACTCAATTTGTGTACTTGGCAGTAGTCTCAATTCCAGATGCCATCTTTAGCTTTCACCTACAGATTACTAAATTTTCGTCAGTGTACTTCAAGCTCTGGTCCAACTGCACTGGTGTGTGTCTGACCTTCTACCCCTTGATCAGGTAGCATTCAGTTTTCATTAAATAGAGGAATACATCTTAAAGTCAGACTTCTTCAATGGCTGCTGTGCCAACTAAAATTCTGAAATTTATCTTTGTTTTTACAAAAACAGACTTTTCAGCCCTAAGGCTTTCTGAGAGGTGAAGATTTCTGTGAATCTTTAATTCTTTACATTGTAAATGATTATTTGCATGATGAGCTCATTTTGGGGTGTGCAAATCAAGGCCACAATTTTTTTTTTCAAAAAAATGTAGACAAATAATAATAATGATAATAATATCCCAGTTCTTGACAGGATCTCTAGTATGCTTAGCAAAAATGAAAATATGATAATAAGAGGAAAGATAAAGAAAATGCTGCATCTAGTTCAAACATTCTAGTTACTAATTGATAATGATAGTAATATAGCGCAAATTCTAATAATGCATATTAAAGTTATTAAATAAAAGAATTGTGAATTAGAAAAGGAACCATTGTGGCCCCCAAAATACAGAATAATTATAAAAGCCAAATTGCCACCCATCATAACTCCCAGCTCCACCTGAGTGAGGCCTGGCAGCCTCTTGCTGCCCCGTTCACCGACAATTTAAGGGACACCCGCGGTCAGCAGGTTACTCACATGAGCTCTAGCTTTGAGGCTACCAGGCCCCACACAGGTAGCCAATGAGAAATAATTGGTGGTTACAAAAATGTATGCAAAAATATACACAAACAATTTTATACTAGATTTTAATTCGTCACTGAGACGAATTGGTGATCCACGTATTCGCTCCGATCAGTAGACCTTAATGAGATTGTGACAGTCTATATGGCGTATCATAACTTGTTCGAAGCTGTCCCTTTTCACCTTATCTGTCAAACATAACTTAATATTTCGGCGTGCGCGTACGCGTTCGTCGTGACTCCTGCACGCATATGATGAGCACCAGTGATGACCTTGGACCTGAAGTTACTGTCTACCAAGTTTAGTTATCACACTCTACTCCAGTCATGAGATATGCGCAAAACACGATTTTACTTTGTGACGTCAGAGATGACGTCAGAAGAATTTTTCATAGAAAGTGATATCAGAAACCTTATCCACGCATCATAACCTGTCAGAATAAGCAATAAAAAGTAGGGGTCACCGTTAATTCTAGAGAGTTATGAGCGATTTAAAAATGCCCATCTTTCACTACGCGATTGCGCGCGCATTTATGTTTTTTTGGACCTGTAAGCGATATTTTGTGTCCTAGTGGTCGGGAAAGGGTTCTAATTGATGGAAATTCAATCAGAAATCCAAATCCATCGAACAAACGACGGTTTTCGGTCGGAAAAGGGGTGCGCGCGAAAAAAACGCGGGCGTACGCGTGCGCACCAAAATGCTCTAAATTACCTGAAACATATGGTACTGTTAATAAAAAGTCATTTGGAGCATTTTAAAACTTTGACGTGTCCGTACACGCCCGTGGAGGCGCGCGCGCACGTGGTTACGTCCACAAAGTGGCCCATGACCTTAACTTGACCTCTGCCAACTTTCATTGTTTTACTCGTCTTCAACTCTGTGAATTTAACATATATCCGTTTTTACTAATGACGTCATAGATGACGTCATGAACCTGTATCTCTCTTGATAACAGTGTTAATGTCGAGGTCTTAATACGGGACATAATTATGCAAAGTTAAAAGATTATTGACGATGCCGTTTTTGAGATATGGTGTTCACAAAAAAGTGACCAGAAAGAAACAGGAATAAAAAAACTTTCGTACAAAATCTATGGTGATCCCCGAATACGCGGATCACCAATTATTTACAATTATTAATAGGTTTTGAGTGAGGTCTTGGACTTTTCCACTATGTCAGCATGTTTGATATGATTTGATAATACCTGGGCAGTAAAGTACAAATGGTACTTCCATGTAGTATGTTATTTTAACCTTGAAAACTTGCGTTCCATACTTCCATAGGAAGTAACCATTGTAGCTTAATAAGTCTGCAACATACATTTTCTTTTCTTTTTGTTATTGTTGTATTTTTTTGCCAGTTTCATCGAGGAAATGTTATGTACCGTACAGTGGTCATGAACAAGTGAAGTGTAATGCTAGAATAAATCAACTTCCTTTTTAATTTCATGGTGATACATGCCTGCACAGCAAACCTGGTTGTAATAAAAAATGTCATTCTATAGAGGGTGCTTATAAGTCATTCTACCCAGGTGTGTAATATTGGCACTGGAAACGTTTGTAACTTGTTGAAGACTAGACATGAGATATCTCTTCGTGATGTCTATGGGAAATGTGTGTTAAAGCAAAGTCAAACCATCTTCTCCGGGTTACAGAGAGGGCCTGGTAAGGAGTATACCCCGGGGGGGGGGGCGGCGCACTTAGTGTAATTGTGTGATACCTATGTGCCGGTTGAGACCCCCATTTTCAGCCAAATTTCCGTTCCAGAGCATCTCAATTCAGAAGTCACAGAAAAATTTGGATTTTTCACCGTTCCAGAGACCCCCAAATTGCCTGCCGTTCGCTTCTGATTTTTCGCATGCCGCGCACCGAGCCAGAGCATTGCCCTTTTCTGCACGGCGCGCCGGAACTTCGCCGCGATGCAGTTGCAAAGCATAGCATTTTGAGGGTTTTCTGAAGCCTTAGCTCCAGTTCCAGAGACCCCCATTTTCGCTTCAGCCCGTTCCAGAGCCCCCGATTTTCGATTTTGGTGCGGCACATAGGTATCACTTTTGTAAGTCGAGTGCCCCCCCCCCCCCCGGGAGTATACCTCACCAAACGGATATATACAAGCTTAATGCGCGATGAGCACTCAAAAGTAATATCTCATAATAATGAGCAGAAGGCATGAGCATGTGCTCAAAGCAGAAGGGCGTTAACCCTAACTTGTCTCTAAGTTGAAAAGTGAAAACCATCAGTTAATTTGATATTTACACTTGAAAGACTGACAAATGGTCCTGAAAAGATCAAAATGCTTTGATTTCATGTGAAATAAGTCAGTGGTTTTCAAGTTAGAGGCAATTTACTGTTAATGCCCCTCTGCGTAGAGCACATGCTTACGCCCTTCTGCTAGCGGCAAAACAATATCATAGCATGAATCAAATTGATAAATCATGTGAAATGACGAAGTATAAAATGACATAAAAACTTCACGAGGAGAGATGGACGCCAAAAGTCAATTATGAACTGATCGCCAAAAAAACGAACAACAACAACAACAACTGGATGTGAATGAAAGGACAAGATGGGTTTCTAAAGATTTGGACTCTCGTAAGAAACAAATTTATCAATCAAGGTGTGAACGTAAGATGAACCCAAAGTTGACTAACGGTGCGAACTTTGTGATGCATACACCTGTGAGAGTAAGTCTGTAAATATAACAGACACCTGACCCTAGAGACGAAAGTTTCTGAAGACAAGTATCATTTTGATTCAGAAACGCCTCCTGGTAAATGAGATTAATTTTACACATTCATGCGCTGATCTCACTAGGGAATTGTGGGGAGGCAGGAAGTGGTGGCGGCCATTGTCAAATGAGTACTGTAGAAAAGGGCGGTGCCACAGGGGGACAGGGGGCACCCACCCCACTATGATTTTCGAAGTAAAGAAATGAGGGTATTTTTGACAATTTTGGGCCCCCCCCCCTGATTTTCTGGCATAGGCATGTGTACCAGGACACCATCACATCAGTTTTGCATGGTAGATAAAGTGTTCTCCTGGATCTAATAACTCCCCGTTTTGTTTTAGCTTGTCACAAAATTTCCTCAGGTTTTCGCCCCTCTTAATATTTTACCCTGTAGCTACCCCTGCAGTAGTAATGATGAGGGAGGGTTAGGAGTATCGAGGAGCTTTGAAGCTCCTTGGGAGTATAGTGTAATTTACTTGATCACTATGACTCAGCTAGGCTGTCTCTATTGTG
>JZLH01S0291724.1:90879-104636 GCA_001188425.1 Eucidaris tribuloides
GACTGCGCCCCCGGGGTCTGATACCTTTATAGACAGTGAACTCCAGTCTATTTCCGCTCCACTCCCACTACTCCCTTTGCTACCCTTCCATTCACTCGCCGCACCATCCTATACATCTCTCAGAAGTATTGTGGATTTCTATTTACTTGGGCCTATAACTGGGGAACTGGAAGATGACTTGGGTACTGCAAAAAGCCTTTGGAGGGATTAACTGTCTGTAAGCTATTTCAGCTGATGACTCACCACTCAGCCTAGTCTGCAGCCCTACACAGATTCTATTTTGACGCTGGACATTCCACACTGACAGAGACTGTAGCCAAGACTAATTTACTCATTCTGTGCTTGTGTCAGGAGCAGTTACCACAGGCATCCTACAACTGTTCCTATGAATAGAAATATTTTCCTATTTCTGGGAAAAGAAAAGAACAATTTTTAACCCTTTGTTCCTATTTTTGTTCAAATTTGTCTTTAGTAATGTACAGAAATTCAGGAATGTTTCCTCTTTTTTAATTTTTAAAATACTTTGTTCCTAATTTTTGGCTTTCAGGTTGGCAGGTATGCACAGGGCTGTGGAAGTACTAGTCTTACAGCACAGATTGTGCAAGACCCTAATTTTGTGGCCCACGACCGACAGGCTTGTGCCGGCAAAACTGATTAGTAGCTAGGTTGTTGTATAAACTCATCAACAGCGGAGCTACTGTTCACCATACACATCCACAGATATATGCCATATAATGTAGTTTTCATTAATCATTAACTCCTGGAAACTATTAACCTCTGCCCGCTTATGAGAATTTGGAAATTTGAATGGAAGATTTCAGAGCCTTCATTTCCAATGCATTTATTAATAGGTATAGTAGTTTATGGGGCCGGAAAGTATTAAGAGTTCTGCGATTATTTAATTTCTTATGCCGCGTTTTACACTAGTGTTCCGGCAGCCACGACAACCATGGACAAAACGAGATGGACGTGCAGACCACGCGCGAAAAGACCGCTACGGATCACTTCCAAGTTGCTGTTCGGCCTGTAACGTACTATCGGTTTTAATTGCGTTCCACTCGTTTTTCCTACGGCTATTAGGTTTCCGATCCTCCCCGCTGACTACCGTGGCAAATTTTTTGATGTCGTTAAAAAATCTTGGCCGGCTCCCGGCAACACAGACTGTCCGTTCGCCCAGCCCGTCCTCCCGCGTGGTCTCACGGCTATCCCGTTGTGTCCACGTGGCCTGAAACCGTGTGGTTGCGTGGCTGCGGCGAAACATAGTGTAAACGGGCATTACCGCGTGTGTGTACTTTGTACTGGGGTTTTTTGATTTGTCGTGTCATATTCCCTATGGAGAGTTATAGGGTGATGTCCTAGTCGTGGGTATGGGTAATGAGGCATGGGGTACAGGTACGGGCTATGAGTTCCATTGGGTATGGGCTCTGGAATTGGGACCTGGGTACAGCGTACGACGTACGAGTACGGTACAGGTACAGGTACGAGTACGAGTCGAGTACGGGTACAGGTACGAGTATACTGGATACGGGTACAGGTATGAAGTACGAGTACGAGTACGCGTTTGATGGGTTGTTTAAAACCCCCAGGGTTCGAGTACGACGACGCGTACGGGCTACAGGTACAGGTTACTACATTCTGCTCTTATTGTATACTGAGGTTCTATCTAGAAGAACAGAAGCAAAAATTTAATTTTCAACCACATTATTGTGTGTTTGTGACACTCGTGGCAAACAGTTGGATAGCTGGATTCCTGGGTTGCTAGCCGGGCAATTGCCTACAGGCCACCATAATCACTTCACACCATATTAGGCATCCTGACTTGCTTTCATAGTGAGTAAAGACTTTTTTCAATGCACCAGGAGTTCAAGATGGTGCAGGTAATGTAACAAATCTTACCTATGTACATAAATGCTTCCCCCCTCGAAACCGGAAAAGGGAGGAGAGAAAGGAGAAGCGTTGGATTAAACATTACGTCCTTATGACTTCTAACCATCTCATGATTTAATCGTTGGATGCGAAGTTGAATTGGACCAGATGAGTGAGATTTAGCGACAGAGTGTGTCATATTGTGTCATAAATTTGAATTTGTGCTGTGCACCAAAAAGCAGGTTGATTCCTTGTACCTTTATGCATAGCAAATTAGAATCAATTTTCTTCCATTAAGAAACTAAATGACAAAAAAGTCATGCCAGTCATAAATACAAATTTGACTTTTTATGTTTGTTTCTTCCATTGGATCTATATATTTCCTAACTATTTAAGTATTATGGTAAGCTGTGAGGTCTTCCACCCCATTTTTTACAGAAATGCATGGCTAATAAAAATAATCGTTCTGCTCTTGACAGCATTAGAAATACATGGGGTAGGGCGATTTAGCCCCCCAAATGTTAACAAACATTTAGCCCCGTAAATCACAAATCAACCCTCAACTTTCCTCACAGCGTTCAATGATATAACATACTTGAATAACAAAATCTGGCTTGAAAGTAGCCCCAAAATAGATTTTATTTTCTGCCCTGGCTCTTTGATGACCAGCAAAGCCAAATCAGCCAATTGTATGACATACTACTAAATGTTCTATGTCGTGTAGAATTGTAAACATTATGAACTAGCAAGTCTCCACTAAAATCATCTGCTTGAAATTTAAGTTTTTTCGAACATGTTGTCTTCAGACGCCTCCTGATTCTTAATACAGTATTTGTCTAGTTTCTCAACTTTTCCTGTGTGTCTTCAGTACCCAGCACGTAACAACATCTGTTTGAAATGTTATATATGCCAGTAGATGAAAGTTGTATAGTAAACTGCCTAACAATTATAAACTTGGTCAAGCTATGAACTTTTGGATAGATTAATCTCACTCTAACAATTTTCCCTTACCTTTGTGATTAAGAAATGAAGTCCTTTGACCAGATGAACATTGTGCATAGATATTGAAACAAATGTATCAAACGTACTGGCAGAGGAGAAAGGAAAACGGTCTTATTTACGGATATTTACCATTACAGCAAATCTACGCAAAATTACTTATTCTTTCAATCGTCAAGAAAGGCTTCATGTTTTGGTGATCGGTAAAACATTTGCAGCAGGAAATTGTCTTTTAATGGTACGGAAGACAATTTATTCTTAAGTGCATTTTTCTCTTCTGCAGTCAATGACATTGAGCGAAGTGAAATCAGCAGCCACTGTAGACATGATGGTGGCATTGGTTGGAGGTGAAAATTCACCCATTGAACTTGGTTTAGAAAAATGAGGATATATGTGTAAATTGCTTAATCATGTTGCAAGGGCTTTGTTTATAAGCATTAAAAGAATGTGTGATGTTGTAATCATCATGTGTTAGCTGGCTGGCACAGCCACTCAATTAGCAGGGTTTCATATAAAATTGAAAAATCCCTGAATTTGACGTTTGAAAGAGTCCTTGGTGTGTTATGAAGTTCTTGAATGTTTGATATCATATTTTTAGATATTTGTGAGTGAATATAAAATCGTGATGAGAAATGTGGAAACAACGTGTGTCATACCTTGCGGGCTCTTTCATATTTTTTGTTGATAAGAGAATAGCGAGTGGTGACGAAACTCTTGATTTTTAAGTTCTTGAATTTAGTGGTTCACAGCTTTTTCTTTTTTTAATTACTAAAAACCAAATGGGGCCTATTACGGGTAGTGTACTGTTGATGTTTTTATTATCCAATGAATACAAACTTCTTTGAAGTTGTTCGTAATCATTGATATGATATATTTTATGCCCAATGTTCATATCTAATATGCTGTTTGGTCTATCAATAAAGACGGTATGTTTAAAAGGGGTAAAAATATTTTTTTAATATTTCAGTTTTCTATCGGCAAGGTGTTTTCATTTAATGAATTACTCAAAATCTGTTCAAAACAACCAACTTTTCAGATCTTTTGTGCACATGTAAAATAATGTGATAAACTCTCCCTTGTGTTGGTAAGGACTTCAATAAAACTGCTGCATAATCAAGTAACACAGTAAGTTTTTTTTTTTAAATTATTCTTCTTTTCGCCATTCTGGAAGATCAACAAGAGCAGGAGCTTGCCAATTGGAGGAGGTCAGGGATTACCACGCACCTCTTAGGCTGATGATGGACAGAATTGTTGCACAGGTAAAAAAAAAAATATTAAATTTACCTTCCCATATTTAATATTTCATCGTTCAAACGCGTTATGTAGTTGTGGTCGATCTGACAATTTTTTCAGCAATGTTTTGTGGAAGTACATGTATGGTATTATTGTTATAGCCAGCATTAAGACAAACAACATCGAAAACTTATGAAATATTAAGAATGATATACATTTGCATTCTCGTTAAGGAAGTACCTGGGGACCGTGAAATTTATTTCTCTATAACAAGAATTTCTATCAGGGTTGCAAAAACAATAGAATACAAAGAAAAGCTAAAACATGGGACCAGAGATCTTACCAGGGTTTCCAGTCATGGAAAAAATCCTGGGAAATTTCTGCGAAAATTTGTTGTGCATCGGAAAAGTCAGGCGAAAAGTCAGGGAATTTGGAAAAAGTTGTGAAAAGTCATGGAAAAGTCATGGAAATTTTTTCAAATTTTCTGTGGGACCCCTGTGTAGAATAGTGGGTGGAAGGATGGCTGTGAAAGGGGGGGAAGGTGGAGGCCATCATAACGTGTTAATGTTTTGGAAACTGTTCTGCCAGAAGGAAGATCATGGGAAGCGCAATTTGTCATGGACAAAGTCATGGAAATCTGTTTTCAAATTTCTGGTGGGAACCTGTCTTACTTCTTCATGATGAATTTTGTTATATCAGTGTTTTTTTTAAGAGAGTGCACTGTATTGTGATATTTCAATGATCAATTACCTATAGCGAAACTGTCGGATTTTCCTTTGACATTTTTATTAAGCTTACCTGACGCTTAGGCTCAAATGAGCTTTTGCAGTCACTTTTTGTCATTTATGCTTTAACTTTTGTTCTGTAACATTTATTATCTTCTTAGGACACATGATTACCGCGTTTCAATTGGCAGAGATCCTTATGGGAAAGGAGAGTCAAGGATCGTCGCTTATCAATTGATGCAAACTTTTCTACAGGAAGCTTTTCCTTAAATATCAACCCGACCAAAATGGCTTACTAAGTAACACGTAAATATGGTAAAGTTGGTGGTATCAGCCGCCTTTAAGGGCAGTCTCCCACAACAAGCTTTAACTTGCGTGTGCAAAAATGCGAAATGCGATTCATGCCTCATGAAAATCGTGGTGGGAACTTGGTTCTCAAAGGAAATACACAGTAAATTGATTCCATGTGACAAAAAAATTGGGAGGGGTGGGGAATAAAATTTAGTTGACTTCTCCTTTTTTTTTCATAGTAAAAATTGAAATGGTATGGTTTTCTGCTGTTTTTACCATTTGTAAATGATTGGATTCGCATTTCCTAGACCTTGTGATGCGATATTATTGTCGACGTTTCAATAGGTTACAATGATTGGGCAAATGGGGGCAATCTTTGGATTGATCTTTATTTTCAAGAAAAAAAAACTTGATTTATATACATGTTCATTAAAAAATTGATTTGATAAATAGAAATCTGATATTTTCAATCAAAGAAATCACCAACGCTGATCTATTAACCCATTGCTCCAAGATTCTGTAATTTCCATTATGCGTTAATTCTCTTTCCCGTAGCCAACGGCGTTAAAGAGCAAACCAAAAAAAATGTGTTCATTGAACATTTTTGCTTTGACAGACTGAGAAGTCCAGACATTCTTTACCCTCTCCCATGCCCTGGCTGATGCATTGAGTGGAGGGACGCGAGAACATAGGTTTTGAAGGACATCCTTGATGGTTAGTCAAAACGTTGTCTATATGGCTCGCATATTGTCATGTCTTTTACTTTTCCAATACTTGATTATCCACTCAGGTATTGGCCTTTGCGTAGCGACAAAACCAGTCTGGATTGTGGTGGCATCAATATGGGAAATATTTGTATTATTATCCAGGTGGAGGTGTCGTGACCTGTTAATGGATTGTTCTCTGCCTTCTTCGAGTCAAGCCAAGTGGCATTTTTGTCCTTCGCAAGGTGATTTATCCACATTGCTGCTTGGCACTTATGGAGTGAAGTAGGGACCTGGTGGAAACTGGAGTAATGATAATTTTGGGGGCCTTTTGCGAAAAGCAGTGTTGGGCACTGCCTAGGGCTAAATGAAGAGGTAAATAAAATTGTATTATGCTCACATGAAAGTTGTGGGAGGTATCTGTTTTGGGTGTCATGCGTGTGTGCATCCAGTTCCTTCTTGTCCGTTTTTCATCCGTTACCGGTTCTCGCTACCACAATAATTAAGAACCAGCTTATCGGATTTTTATATAAGTTCAAGACAAGTATTGTCATTAGGCACTGATAAACTAATTGAGTTTGGTAGTGAAAGGTCAAAGCTCACGGTGGACTTACACATATCTTGATTTGTGAATTTGGTCTTACTACCATGGTAACTTGAGCTTTTCAATTCAAATAAAATGCGGAAAGGAGTATATATGCGGAGGGCATACCCCATCATGCAAGCAGTCAACTGCTCTAGTTATATATTAGTTTGATAAGTTTGAGGTCTCAAGCATGAGGATTTACTCGTGCACGAAACTTGTAGCAAGAGAACTGTGCTCACGTTACCTTGCCAGACAGAGAAAATATCACAAAATAGCCCTCTTTTGAGGGTACTTTTGTCTTCACCAGTCCTTGATGTGATTTAGAGAGAAATTTCACGCGAAACTTGAAAACTTCCATGAGTTCTTACATTGCATCATAACTTTTTTCCGAGGCATTTACCAGTCGTAATTACGAATAATGAAAAAGGGATGTTGTTTGGTATCGTCAGTACTTGACTCAATGGTTGACCAATCGTGTGTGATTATCTCTTCAGGAGTTTCCTTGTTCTCTCTGCGTGGTTTATCACACTGTGTCACTGGGAGAAATTTTACTGTAATTTGTTGTAAGATGTGATTGATTTTGATGTAATATCGCTAATAAATTCTTCGTGAGCCTATTATTTTCTATTTTTTCCTTTTTATGATTGTGTAATGTTGCTACAAAGGCAAAACATAGCATTCAATCAAAGATAGCTGTATGTATGAGTGAAGAGCTTCATTCTGGGAGCGATTTATGTGTTGTGTAGTGTGGGAGAGTTCACACAACATTAGCGATCACTTTCCCAAACTTAATTTGGCAAGACCCTTCTTGTTTGATTAAAGTGATAGGCTACATTGTGGTAGCATCAATTTCAAAAATTTTGTCATAATTTTTGATATCTGAACGACTAGTAGCTGTCATTAGGACAAATAACACCTAGAATAAAAAAAGTTGGAAACTTACACTGTCAATGGCAAGTTTATGCATGGATAAACAATTTAAACTAGGGTGAGTTTTAAAATAGCAGTAGGTGTTACAGAAGTAAGTCTATGGAGAAAATCGCGAGCGGGGAATCCGATCAACTTACAATTTTCACTTTTTAGCCGTTACATATCATTTGAATTACTTTTTTTCAGAGCTGTTCATTTTTAGACCTTATCAAAGACAATGGTAGCATGAGGGGATCATGTAGCCTCAGATTTTTTTAACTGCTGGTAAGTGTTGCCAATCCTTTAACCCGTTGGAGACGATTTTGATTTCATTATTACACCATTTTCATTTGCCCCAACACGAGTCTGACATGGTACTTAGTCTCCAACGGCGGTTAAAGGGCGTGTAATTCAATCCAAGTCTCCTTCTTGGTTTACAAAATGGAGAGATTTAGGAACAAGTGGAACTTAGGATCACAAATACAGTTAACCCGTTGGAGACTAAGTATGAGATATCTCTGTGTTGGGTGTCTGTGGAAATATGTGTTATAGTGAAATCAATCATTTCCATGGGTTTAAAAACTGACTTATTGACTCAACAACCCGTGTTTGTAAATTTATAGAATTGACTACTGATATTGATGTGACCTTTCTTTTGGAGGAGGAGGGGGAGGTAGGGTTTATACAGGGAGGGAGGCAGAATATATTGAAGATGTTTGGGGGATGTGAGATCACAGATCCCAAAGTCACATACTGTTACTATGGCTGTACATTTCCTAGAGGCTACATGAGTGTCGTTGCAGATGATCGTTGTATGAATATTTCAGGGTTATAAATAAAAATAGCAATTTGTTTTTGCCCTCAGCAGCATTTGTACATTGTCAGCTGTTTTAACCACAATTCGTAGTAAACATGAGTCGCTTGACCCTATTTCATGATTATGTAACTTTCAACACTGCAGACAAGCTTTCTTGATAGGATTTGGTGTGTGATGTGTGTTGTGGGCAGGGTGGGATGTGTGGTGTTGCTGGGGGGGGGCGTTTGTGTTTGTGTCTATGTTTGTGTTATATGTTTTATGTGTGTGTTCATGTGTGTCCATGTTTTGATGTTTGTGTGTGTTTTGTATGACTGTGTGAGTGTGATGTGGTTTATGTTTGTGGTGTAACTGTGTAAGTTTGTTTGAGTATGTCTTTGTGTTTGTGTCAGTTTGTCAGGTGTTTCTCTGGAAATGAGAAATGCCAATCCATCAAAGTTTGTCTTACTTTATACGTGGATATGTAGAGTCGTGATTTTTTATGCCTCTGTCCCGTAAGAGACGCCGGAGGATTTATGTTTTGGGGTGTCCGTCCGTGCTGTCCGTATGTCCGTGCGTCCGCACTGCCTTGTGAACAAGATTACTGACGAAGCTTGGAGGGATTTTAAAGATTGTGTCAAGGGATGCTGCAAGTCCATTACTTCCCTTCATTATCAATACAAAACGCGTAGTTTAGTACTTACAAATGGTGTGTTGAAAAGTCTGAGATCATACGTCATGAATTTGTTTGTTTTATGAGAAAACTAATAACGAGCATGTTACCAGAATGTTGTTCTTTTCTGCTGAGCTTTCATTTGCTCAAAATGCGTGAATCGCGGTATACTGTGCACGTAGCAAGACCAGCGCAGCCCTTGGATTGGTTAACGGCTATCCCTGCGCGGACCTTTGGTAACGGCTGATCGGACCATTTTGAACGGCACGTGCACGTTTGACATCGCAGATTTTTTGAAATTTTGCTCGAGCAATTTGAAAAAGCGATGAGGTTAACCGTCGATTTTCACCAAAACTCATTATTTTACGCCCAAGTCTCTGTGAGAGGTGCTTGTATTATATTGAATCTTCACAGTTGGATATTGATTTCAGCTGATTTCCATTCATATAGATGTTTTTTGACGTGCAAATCAATGACACAATTGTTAATTGATTACATGGCAAGGATGGACACTTAGGCAGAGTAGATTGATTAGATTTTGGGACAAATCCGTCAAGCGTCAAAGGTTCGAAAGTCGTCAATGAACTTTGACCTAAACATGCCATTTGTTCTGCCTATAATCCAAGTAGGAGTGCTCATTGTTAAATATCAATTTTAAACAAATTTTGAACAAAAGACAAATATTTTGAATAGAGTCACGGGGTCAAGTCAAGAATATATAAAATAAAAAAAAAAAAAAATAAATACGGTCACAGGGTCAAAGGTTCAATGACTTGTGTCCCTAAATACTATTTTCTGCCTTTTAAGATTCAGTTACTTCCGAGTAATTCTTAGTTACAAGCTACCAGTTGATGTGTGCATCACAGTGAAGTTGGATGACAAAATTTGAGGGAATCAAGTCAACGATTCATTTTTTTTTTATGCTGCACGTTAAGCCAAGTGTAACCATCGGATCCTACTAGTTCTAGTAGGATCCATGCTGTAACCTTACTCCAATGCTATTGTAATAGTATGACAGCACGGTAGATAGATGATTTTCTGAGACGAACCTTTCAAGATCAACAACAAAAAAGCAGAGGGTTCAAGGTGCACTAGGTTGCTCCCTTTTCCATTCCATTGTTGTTATCTGTTATTTGCGAAAGCCAACATGATTCTAATGGAACTTTTTACGAAGAACCACTGTTGAAAGATTTTGTTCTTGATTTGACGCCAATTCTGTCACGCTGTTTTCTTTTGGAAGATAAACAATGAATCATTTAATGGAAACATTTACTCATTATTTGACTTGGCAGTAGTTCTCAATTCGCAGATGCCATCTTTAAGCGTTTTCACCTACAGATTATAAATTTTTTTGTCGATGTACGATCAAGCTCTGGTCCAACTGCACTGCGTATGTGTTTCTTTTTGGTACCTTTCTGAACCGTGATCAGGTTAGCATTCGTTTCATTTAATAGAAGGAATCACAACGAAAGTCAGAATTCTTCAATGGGCTGGGCCAACCTTCTAAATTATGAAATTTTAACTGTCTTTGCTTTCACGAAAACCGACTCTTCAGCCCAAGGGTTATCTGAGATGTGAAGATTTCTGTGTGGAATTCTTTACATTGTACATGTTGTTGTTGAGTGATGAGCTCCATTTATTGCGGGTGTGAAATCCACGGCCACAATTTTTTTTTTCAAAAAAATTCAGACAAAAATTCAGACAAAATACGGGCAGTAAAGTGCAAAGGGTACTGATGTTGATATGTTATTTAGCTTGAAAACATCGTGTTCCATACTGCCATAGGAAATACACATTGTAGCTGATAAGCCTGCAACTCATTTATTTTCTTTTTATTATTGTTGTATATTATTTCCATTATTCAGGTGAGGAAATTGTTATGTTGTCACCGTACAAGTGGTGATAGAACAAGTGAAGTGTAATGCTTAGAATAAATCAATTAGTCCTTTTTAATTTCATGTATCATTACCCTGCACTGCCAAACCTGCGTGTGTAATGACAAATTATTGTCTTTGCTCGTAGAGTGCTGGTCTTATATGGCACTTACCTAGGTTTGTGAATATCTTGGCCACTGTAACCTGTCTGCGGCACAGACTTTATATTTGGCCCTGCAATTTTCACTCAGCGACTTGACGCCAAGACTAATCTTTGTGGCTGGGGCTGGAGCAGCTTAACCACAGGGCCTATGGAAAGTACTAGTCTGAGCACAGATTTGTTCAGACCCTGATTGGAAGGTGGCACGACGGACAAAGGTTTGTGCGGCCAAAACTCTTTTTATGTTGAAGACTAGACATGAGATATCTTCTTCCTGATGTCTATGGAAATGTGTGTTAGAAGCCAAAATCAACTGTCTTCACCGGGTTATAGAGAGGGCTGGTAGGGAGGATGCCACACCAAACAGATAGGATACAGTTAAAGGGGAATTGAACCCAGACATCCACTCTTGCATTCAGGAATACGATAACAATAAAAGAAAGAAATGGTGATTGAAAGTTTAAACCAATTTGACTGAACGTTCAAGATGTTATAAATGTTCAAAGTTTAACATAATCCTGTATGTATGGAGGAATTCTTAAATTGGCCAACACTCACTTTTGATATTGAAAAGTGTGGGAGAACTCCCATTGGTTTTGTACAAATTTTCACAAATTTTTGTTTTCTGAAAATTAGTCGTGAGGTAATCAAATTCTTCCAGAAAACATGTACAATATCTTTGCTGCGGATACCTGTGTACGACAATGTCAAGAAGGTAATCAGATATCTTCAATAAATAATGAGAATAAGTGAAAATTTGTGTACAACAGCCAATGGGGAGTTCTCCACACTTTCATCTGCAAAAGTGGTTAGAGTTGCCCAATTTAAGATCACTCCATAACAATGATTAAATAAACTTTAACATCATAACTCTTGAACAGTTCAACCAATTTGCTCAAAACTTTCCACTGTTATTATTTCTTTTTATTGTTCTGAATCTCTACAGTACAGGAGGGAAAGATTCATTCTGCTTTAACTTGCGTATGATGCACTCAAAGTAATATCTCAGTAATAATGCGGCAGAAGGGCATGAGCATGTGCTCAAGCAGAAGGGCTGTTAACACTGTAATTCGCGCTCTAATTTGAAAACCATCAGTTAATTTGATATTTACACTTGAAAGGACTGACAAATGGCCCTGACAGATCAAAATGTTTGGATCTCATGCTGAAAGCCAGTGGTTTTCAAGTTAGAGGGCAATTTCTGTTAATGCTTCTTTCGGTGTAGAGCACATGCTCTTAGCCCACTGTCTGCTAGCGGCCTACAAAACAATTCATAGCATGAATCAAATTGATAAATCATGTGAAGCGACAGTATAAAATGACTAAAACTTAATGGACGGAGAGATCGGCCCGCCAAAAGTCTATTATGCGCTCGCATCTGCCAACACAACACCAACATACCGGATGTGAATGAAAGGACAAGATGGGTTTTCTAAAATTTGGACTCATGTAAGAAACGAATTTATCAGTCAAGGTGTGAAGTAAAGATGACCCAAAGCTTGATAACGGTGCGAACTTTGTGATGCATACACCTGTGAGAGTAAGTCTGCTAAATCTAACGACAACCTGACCCTAGAGACGAAAGTTTCTGAAGACAAGATCTTCATTTTCTGATTCAGTAAACGCCTCCTGGTAAATGAGATTAATTTTACACATTCATGCGCTGATCTCACTTAGGGAATTGTGTGGAGGCAGGAAGTGGTGGCAGGCATTGTCAAATGAGAGTACTGCTAGAAAGGCGGTGCCACAGGGGGCACCACCCCACTATGATTGTTCGAAGTAAAGAAATGAGGGTATTTTTGACAATTTGGCCCCCCCTGATTTCTGGCATAGATGTGTTACCAGGACACCTCAATCAGTTTTGGTTTTAGCTTGTCACAAAAATTTCCTTCAGGTTTCGCCCCTCTTAATATTTTACCCTGTAGCTTACCCTGCAGTCAGGTCATGATGAGGGAGGGGTAGGATGTATCGAGGAGTTGAGCTCCTTGGGAGTATAGTGTAATTACTTGAATCACTTATCGGACTTCAGCTTAAGGGCTGTCTCTATTGTATTCTGGTACCAACCATGAACTGATAAGCAAAGTAACCTTGAGTTGGTGGAGAGGTTAAAGTTAAGCGTTAGGAGGTGTGTCTGCACCTACCTAAACATTGCGAACTTTCTTGATAATTAACAGTTTAACCTCTTGATAATTAACTTCTTGATAATAACAGGGCTTGACACTAGCACTTGCCCGCTTGCCTGAGGCAAGTAAAATTTCATGTCAGGCAAGTAAAAGAACAAAATGTTTAAATTTACTTGTCTAATTGGCCATGGAAAAATTTTCAACTCTAAAATTAAGACAGTATTAAATTCAGATTCAATTTTATGTAAATTACCACTAAATAGAATTAGAATCTTTTAAAACATTTTCATCAAGGTACACAAGCATTTTGTTCACTTGGGCAAGTAAATATTTTGTTTGGGCAACTAAATAAATGAAAACAAAAAGTTTGCTCGCCCGAACTTCCCAATAATTTGTTACTTAGATGCAAACCTCATGACTTTATACCCACAAAACTCCATGCTCTTGGTGTGAGATTTCTCTCAGAACTCCATAAAACATTATGAGGAGTATATCTACAGTTTTTACTCTTCCTTAGCACACACTCACACTTACAACCACTTTAAATCAGATTTGAATCAGCTTTAAAAAAAAATCATTAAAAACAGTTTTCAAACGTTGATATTCATGTCCAGCATATTTAGAAATATGAATGATCAATTATTTGAAAATAGGCCGTTTGCTCAAGTTGTCTGTGTCATGGCAGTCAAGATTCAAGAACAAAATCTTATCGGGTTAGACATGTAGAATCTTGGCTAAATCCAGAATTGAGTGAAAGCAGCGAAGCATTGGGGACTTTTGTTTACAATCAACATTTCTTTAATTCGTTGGGGACAATTTGA